>PVKS010012255.1:0-54269 GCA_004027875.1 Aplodontia rufa
TGGAGGGAGGGAGTAGGGGGGTTATCAATCCAGTGGGGAATCTTCAACATCTATGAGAAGCCCAACTAACATGGGGGTAAAGTAGGAGAAACATGTGATCAGGGAGAACTCAAAAGGGGGAGATCACGAACTGACATCAGCCTTGGCTTGCTTTATCAACATCCGTGTATTCATGAATGTGTAACAATGATTCTCTACAATATGTAAGACTAAGTTGAACGAATAAAAAATATTAAATTATGTCCACTTTAAAAAAAATACTCATTAAGCATCCATTAAATGCCTAGCACAGAGCAGTGCCAACCATACAGCAGGGAACAGAGACTTGGTTCTTGCCCTTGTACATCTTATCTTTCAGTGGAAGAAATAAAAGGCCATATCCGGAAGTTAACAGCTTTGGTTTCCTGTTGTCAAATCTCCCAGCAGCTTCAGGGTGGTTCCACAGGCCACCCTGGGCTCCAGTGGGAGGGTTGATGATGGAGCTCCTTCCAGGACCATCATCCTGGGATCCAGGCATCACCCCCTCTCAGCCCAGGATCCTCACCCTGTGTCCCTCCACTGGTAGATTTTCAGTATAAAACAAATACAAAGATCAAAACACTCCCTCTACTGCACATGCACCAATCAGAAGAATTTTCTGGCACTGACTGGATGATGGCTTGAACAAACATTTTGAGAGCAGTTAGAGATATCTGAGAATTCCACTTACTAGATACCTGGTGATACAAGGAATTAATTGTCTATTTTGTTAGTGTGATAAGATATGTTTCAGAGAAGCATATTAAAGTATTTAGAGGGAAAATGTCATTTACTCTGAAATAATTCAGCACATAAATAAAATGATACAAACATGTTAAAATGTTAATTGTTATATCCTATGTGATGGGCATATGCTACAAATTTTCTGTATGATTGAAAATTTTTATAATAAAAGTAAAAGTAAACAAAATTCCTTTTTTTAACCCCACATCTTTTCACTTAGATTCTCTTTATTTCTCTCTCTCAATCAACTTCTTGGAAGATCTGTCTACATTTATTTTTGGTTCTTCCTTATCTTCCACCCATTCTGGAACACACTGGTTCCTGAATTTTGTCCTCCTTCCTCTTTAGTGTGACTACTTTCACTAAGATCATCAACAACCCTCAAGTGGTTAAAGACGCCAGTCTTTTAGTGAGCATGTGACTCTCTTGTCCAGGGTCTTTCCTGAATGGCATTCTTTCTTGGTTTCTGAGACACCATGTTCCCCTGGTTTTCCTCCTTCCATTCTCTCAATCCTTTTCCTACCTGTCAGTCAATTCTTTCTCCTCTCTGAGCCCACGAAATGTGGGATTTCCTCAGGGTCTTGACCTAGGCAGGTCCTCTCATCTTCTCATTCTACACTGTTGTAGGTATTTCTATCAGTACCTCAGAAACTTATCATATCTAGTCAACAACTTTTGAGTTTAAAACTCACAAAGGATTCAGTTAGTTTAATGAGGTTTCTCTGCCTAATATAAGTTTCAGGAAGGTAGCTTTGTATCTGTTCTGTAAAATCCCCAGTACTTAGTGGGTGGGGCATGCATGTAGAAGTACTTAATAAATTATAGTTGAACAAATCCATGAATGGAACTAATTGAAAAAGTAACCTAAGATATTTCTTACAGATGCCTACTTTCTCCTGTGTCTATAATTAATACCACGACTCTCACCTCTGTCATAAACATGAAAATCTAGAGTTTGGAAGCAGAAGAAAATCCAATGTGATTTATGATGAAGGGCAAGCCCAAGAGTTTCTCCTGATGGCCCTTATAAATGAAGACTATGACATGAGAAAAAGGCAGGGTGTATGTGTGTGTGGGAGGGAATGCATATGTCAATTACAAAAGGAAGAAAAGAAGGTATCACAAAATAATTTTTTATTTTTTTGGTATTTTTTTTGGATTGAACCCAGAAGCTTAAGAGCCACTGATCCACATCCCCAATCCTTTTAGGTTTATTTTTTGAGACAGGGTCTTGCCAAGTTGCTTAGGGCCTTGCTAAATTGCTGAGACTGACTGTGAACTTGCAAATCCTTCTGCCTCAGCCTCCTGAGCTGCTGGGTTTACAGGTGTGCACCACCATGCCTGGATGCCGCTGACGCAAGGTTGACATGGGGGTGAATGTGGAAAGGACTGCAGATGTTCTGGAGTTATTGTGCATAGGTAAACTGCCCTGCTCAGCATCTAATCACTCCCTGCACCACCGAGCCTCACATGAGGAATACAACTGTAAGGAAAGCGGGGAGAGATGAAGCTTAGCACTTCTAATCCCAATCTGTTGCTAATTATGTTTGAGGGGCTGGAGAGGTGGCTCAGTGGTTACAGCACTTGTGCAGCATGCGTGAGTACACAGGTTCAAGCCCCAGCACCACGTACACAGCTGAGTGTCGGAGCAATGAAGCCACATGAAAAACTAAATGAAAAAATTGATTCTCTCTCTCTCTCTTAAAAAGGAAAAAAGAATAGTTTGATGATATAGATATAAAATCCACACTAAAAATTCTCCCCACTTCCCCAAGTGTGTGTGAACTTACAAAACTGATAAATGGTTCCCTCTTTAAACCATAGGTTCATGTGTATGACAATCCAAGGCTATCTGCCCCTGCCTTGGTTCCTTCTCATTTTCACCAGTGAAGAGGAGGGGTCTCCTGGCTTAATACTGCTTGCGTATGGTACTCAGGGGCTTCGCTACCTGAACAAGGGAGAACCCTGCTGTTTTTAAGATACCCCATTCCAAAGAATGTGAAGAGAGGGGAGCAGGGCCTGCCGAAGTCTCAACATGAGCAAGACCTGGGGTCAGGAGTTGGCAACGGGGCAGGGAAGGAAGAGGGAAAGAAGCAAGAGGACTTATACCAGATGGGATCCTAAAATGCATTCTGAGAAATGGTTATATTTTAAATGGTGGGAACTGCTAGTTTTTAAGGAATCTCCATGAAACACTTTCCAAAGATGAACAATGCTCCATGTGTCTGTGTATTTATGTATAAAGTGAGGTTACTGTTTCTGTACATATATAAGGAACATTAAAAAAATGATTTCCACTTTCTGCTGTTTATACCTTTCTGGGCTTCCCAGGTCTCCTGCAGCCAAATTCTTCTCCAACATCAAAGAAATTCTTTCTGGTGCCTGTAGCTCTGATTTTTCAGATGCTTGCAATGAGCCATTGACACTGAGCTTTCCTTCCAATAGGAACTGAACATTTAGTTCCAAATATTAAAAAGTAAAGCTGATTATCTACCATTCATTCTTATTATACTTATTATGTGCAGTCAAATCAATCACAATTGTTTTTGGGGTCAGCTTCCATATTCTCAGCATTAAACTCATAGCATTAGCTATGTTTGCATTTTAAAAACTGTTTTCATTAAGCACTGTTTGCCCTTACATTTTCAAAGTGGGGCACCTCAGGTCACCTTCCTGAATTATTTATGATGCAGGGGCTTCTGTTTTTTTCTAAGAGCATTCTCAGAAACTTTTATATTTGCTGGTAATGCTTGGTCTGTAACTGGTGCTTCCAATACTAATAGTTATTACTGTTTTCTATCTTCTTTCTAAACATTTATTTATAAGTAATGTCATGGTATCATCAATAAAGGAAAATTTTCTCTTTTCCTTGGTTTCCCTAAGAACTTTTTCTGGTATAACTGTGGGCTTGGCAGACTGTGATGCACTGATAAACTGACATCACCAAAGCAGACTTTCAAAAACATAAAATGAAACAGCCACAAGATCTCAGTTCCCTTTGCTCTTAAGCAGTCACCGAGAATAACAAGTATTATGAATCCCTGATTTGTTGCTCTTCTCATGCAAAATGAAATGCCATTAAAAGATTCACAGCTGACTGAAGGTTTCAGCAGAGAGGGTTCTAAGTGATGTGCTGCAACAGATAAATATTTATATCTCCACGTGATAGTGTGAACCTGGGCTCTGGCTTTCGGAAATTGCTGTTATTATCACGTTTCACTCATTTTTCTTTAGAGGCTTGAAGTGACAATTTAATATAGCATCAAATTAATACTTCAATGCAAAGTCTTGTTTCACTTAATGTTTTGGAAAGGTTAAATTATCTGTAATCCTTATTGTGCCTCTGGCTATGTTTACAGGTCACCCCAACAACAGAGAGAAAGATAGGGAGAGTGAAGAGAAGACAGGAAGAAAGAAAGACATCAAACCACTCTGCAAGTATGGATTGCTTTGTTTTATAATGACCAAATAAATAAATAATCCAAACTTCCCCTGAATTCCTGTTTTGGGATGTTTTTGAGATAATGATCTATAAGTGTCAGTTAATAAAATTTATTCTGCTTTTGACTTGTTTTGAAGTCAAAGAAGAACAGAAGGATGACTACATTTAAGCAAATAAAAACCACAACACTCTAGTTCTTAAGATTCAGAAAAATCAGGCTTAACAGGAACATTCATCTGTAGTGTTTACAGCAATTCTTAGTACTGAGATGGTATGGATTATGTGCACATGCAAACACTGCTCCTAATTCCATTTGTTCTATGCTACAATAAAGGCCTATAAATAGCATCAAGAATGCAGTAACTTTGCAAGACATACCGCAAAGAACTTTATCATAAGTACAGATGGAATTTACTATGACTGAGAACCAGAACCACTGCTTGAACATCAACTCTGGTGGGGACACCCCTATCAGGTGCTGGTCTCAAATACAGGAGGCTCCAGATCCATCCCCTCGCCTCTCGAACATTCCAGGTCCTCAATGACCTGCCTGGGTGTGTGGATCAAGTGCTAGAGCAGGTATGCCCTGGAGCCGGTGGGGAGTTGGGGGCCCAAGACAGTGTGGGGTGCAGGGGAGGTAGCCAGCCAGGAGGTGCTGGAAAGAATTCGACACAGAAGGCCTCAGAGGTAGGGGAAGGGGGGCGGCTGGGTCCTGAGTGGGGAGCACCTTCCTCTGCAGAGACAAAACTCTTGGGAAGGGGGCTGGAGCAGTGGCCTGGAGGTTACGGCCCTTGCTTGGCATGCGCAAATACACGGGTTCAAACCCCAGCACCCACATACACAACTAAGTGTCAGCAATGCAAGCCATGTGAAAAACGCAATAAAAATTGATTCCATCTCTTTCTCTCTCTTACTGTCCTTCTCTCTTAAAAAAACCCAACTCTTGGGAAAACAGGTTCTCTAAATCAGGCTCTGAGGTCTTCCAAGGCCTTCTGGAGATAAGGATAAGCAATGAGTTCAGCAAGACTATCAAACACAAGGCGAAGCATATGTGGTTGCTGGTGAAGATGCTCAGCTCTCTTCAGGACTGCCTTGCCACCTAGCTGTGGATGGCCCACAGGTGCAGTTCCTCCTGGGTCACCAGGGCCACGTAGGTGCTCAGTCTCCAGGGGGCGCACTCCACAGTGCCCCACCAGCTTGGATGAGGCTTGATCAGGACAGCACAGCAGTGTGACTTCTCCCTCTGCCCAATCCTACTTCTCCTCTCTGCCCTACACAGGCACTGATCCCTGATCAACGTGCTGACTCCAAAGTTTGGGTGGGCTTATGGTTTGGCAGGTCACTGTATGATAGTCAGCAGACATGAGACCCAGCAAGTTTAGAACCCAGGAGTTGCAGAGGTTAGGACCTAAGAAATAAGTTTTGAACAGTTACGCACAAGATGTTTTAAAATATAAAGAATGCAGTTTTCGGGCTGGTGATGTAGCTTAGTGTAGAGTGCTTGCCTACCATGTGTGGGGCTCTGGGTTCAATCCCAGGCATGGTTAAAAGAGAAAAGGAAAAAAAAAAAAAAAGGATGCAGTTTCAGAGATGAGCAAATAACAGAAGAGAAGAATGAACCCCTTTTCCTAGATTTTTGAAAAATCTAGGAACACCTCTGGGTTGAGAAAGACAATTGTTGAAATAAAAAATCATCGGACAGGTGAGACAATAGATTAGAACAGCTGAGGTAGGAACTGGGGCTGGACTGGATGATACAGCAGAGAAACTTGCCCAGAAGTGAGCAGAGGCATTTGGAAATGGAAAACAGTAATATAAATTAAAAAAAAAAAAAAAAGAAAAGAAAAGGAAAAAGAAATGAAGAAAGTCTGGAAAGCCAGGGTGAGAATGTTAAATATACAGCTATTGGAAAGACGGGATTAGAAAATACGGGACAGAAGTGATGTTTAGAGAGAAAAGAACTGCAGTTTCCAGAAACTGGAGAGACTGCGGCAGGGAGAGCTTGCTGGCCAGTGTCCTGTCAGCCCTATAGACACAGGGGTGAGGGGGAGACGCATGGCTGAGGATGTTGAGACCAGAGGACTACACAGAGCAAGAGAAACCCCAAGACGGCAAACACCCTCCTGAGCTAAGAGGAAAGCCAGAAAAGTGTCACAGCCTTCTCCAGCAGCAGAGGGTCTGGTGGGAGTTCACCTCTCATAGTGCTACGGTACTCGGAGGATGGGAAAGGACTTTTCAAATTCCATTGCCACTCCTCTGGAGAGCGAGAGAAAAAAGCCAAAGGCCAGGCAGTGGCGGCGCACACCTATAACCCTAGCGATTCGAGATGCTGAAGCAAGGACTGCTTGCGTTTGAGGCCAGCCTGGGTGGCACAGCAAGAACTCATCTCTAAAACAAAATACAAAAACAAATGAAAAAGAAAGACCAAGGGCAGGCTCAGGAGAGAGCTCAGAATGTTCTGTTCTAAAACACAGATACTGACCTGTCACCTACCGGGCACTGAGGCAGAACCTGCACTGCCATAGGTGCAACCAGCTCTTCTCTCAGAGCCACCTGTACTGCTCTTTCACTTTTGGAATTTCAGTTTTACTCTACTTATGCCTCATCCTTCAAATAATAACGTCAATGCCACCATCCCTCAGGGGAGGATAAACAAAGGCACTCTAATGAAGTCCCCAAAAGTTGAATGGTCACTCTAAAATTCTTAACTGAAATATAATGCACTAATTTAAGGTTAGATTTGAACTTACTTTATTAATTTCATCAATTAATCGATTCAATTACTTTGAAATAAAAAATAAATTTGAACCCTGTATTTCAAAAACTTAAAATATGCTATGTTTAATGACATTTTCATAAGTTCTTCCTTGATCACCAATCTTAAAACTTTCCTAAAGTTATACTTTAAGTCATATAAAACTTCTAAAACTTTACTGACAAGACCTCTGAATTTCACACTAGATCTTAGCAAAAAGGCCAGGAAATCATTGTCTTTACATTTTAATTTAAGATGAAGTTATGTGATATCCCAATGAGTTCAACTTAGTGGGGGGAAAAGTCAGTCAACTTGGGGGTACTGAGACTCGACTTTTTTCCCTTTTGAATGATCTTCTGACACTGCTTAGCCAATCAGTTGATAATCATTATTTATAAGACCTGAGTTTTTTGTAGCCTAACAGAAATCAGAAGAAAAGGACATTTAGACCAAAACATTATTTTTGCAACCAAAAGGAAAAAACCAAATGAAAGAGATTTATAAAGTTTGCTACACATAATATGAATTTTCCAGTGGTTGAGAGACGATGCTGTCCATTCTTAGCATAGATTGGAATCAGGGTAGGATTGGGGCAACAAATGAAGAAAGGGGCAAGGCCCTGGAACTTGGGTGAAACAATTCTAACTCCTTATAGATCAAGTCTTCATAAACCTACATTGGTTCAGGCTCTGCCAGAAACCAGGCCCTCTAGTGGACTGAAAGAGTTAATGACTGGCACTGGGATGTCAGAAGATTGTGATGACAAGAATGACATTTAATTCTTACTCAACCACTTACACAGCACTTCTTATATGACAGTCACTGTTCTGAACATGTTATAAGTATGAATTCACCCAAACACAGGGATACTATTATCAAATTTGTAGACCAAGAAGCAGGTGCCAAGAGACTCATCTAACCTGTCCTGGTCACATCACTGGCCAGGGGCAAAGCTGGGATGTGAAGCACCTGGCTGTTCCACATCCCTGCTCTGTATTGTTTGCCACACCACGCTGCTGGGAAGGGTGGTTTGTCAGAAAATTAATGCCAGGAAGAATTTAGTCGAATAATAAGAGACCTCTCCAGAGGTTGGTTTTGTGGTAGTTTTTAACCCTGTAGATTATAGCTGCAACTGTGAATATTATTTCATTAAAACAAAAACAACAAAGGAAAAGAAAAGATGAGGAAAGGGCTGTGGAGCAAGCAAAGTTCCAGAAAGTCCATCTACTTTGCTCCTCAGGAGAGGCCCTCTGCAGAGCCCATCTCCTCTACGATACAGTCTGAATAGACTTAATTACTTGTCCAGGCAGTTCAGAAGTACAGCAAATTACGAAGTAAAAGCAACAAAAGGCAAGAAGAAACAGAAGAATCGACAGTCACCAGTGAAGCAGAAGACAGAAGTAGTCTAGACCTACTTTAAGTGAGAATAAAGGCTTAATAGTTACACCTCAGCGTCTTTGAGCATCTCAGAACAGAACGAGAGAGTGACAAAGCTCCCTTCCAGATGGGAGGCCTGTGTTTGGTCACATGGAATCTTATAAGGACATGCAACAGTTACCAAAGCTTTGTCTGGAAGTGGTAGGTGAGAAGGGCAGTTGAAGAACATTCTACGGAAGCCAGTCTGGTGGAGGACCAGGTGGCCAGTGTGCATCACCTCCTCTGTCTGCGGAACTGTGTTCATTAAATATAAACTACATATGTTAGTGTGGTTTTAGTAGCCCGGACTGTTGGTTATTTTTTGTAAAAGGCTCTATGACATTCTTGTGTGCTTCACAGTTTGTTGAAGGATGATCATCACAGGGTTGGATGTCCTGTGTCTTTGCTGGGGAACTCCCTAGAGACAACCCTGTTGGATTTTTTTTTTTTTAAATCAAAAGCAGTTGCATTTCTCCTGGGCAAGAGCGTCAACAGGTCTTCAGTGCAACTAACTCTTTCTACTTTGGCTGCTAGGAAGCTTGGGTCAAATTAGTGACCCTCAAAATAGCAGGCATGCTTCTAACATCCTATTAAGATTTAGACTCTTCCAGGCTCCAAATTGTGATTTCATGCTTCCTATCTTTCGTTTTATCCCATTTATTCTACCTTATATTTCAAACTTTCTTAAAGGCTCTCATGTCTTTTCTGGAATAAAAAGCAAGAGTAAATACCTGAACAAACAAGTGAATGAACGAAATATAGATGGGGAAATTGAGTTCAGAGATGGTCAGCACACCCAGTTCATAATAAGCTAGGGTCTATGCCTCCTGGTTTCAACTTAGTGTCCTTTAAGTAAATTGTATTAACAATAATGATTCTCAATCATCAATACTCTTTCAATATTTAAAATATTCTATTTCTAAGAAGAAAAAAATAGATATTGGCAAAATGAGACTTTTCTGAATAAAAATATCAAAAATAACAGTTTTTTAGTAGTGGTACAAAAAGAAATCTTTAAAATTCCTGCAGTGAGCCAACAGACTGATTCTAATGTATTCTACGTGACACTGGGGGTATGTCCAGTCTGTGGTTTTAGGTCACAATAAATACTGCAGAGAAAACATTTCAAATTATGACTTCTGTAAACTCAAAAGACTGTGAACCCAAAGCTGTCATGGAAAAGTGGCTACATGAATTGTGTGTCATGTTTTATTAGAACATTGCCATAGCCATTTGTCAGAATGTATTCTCATGAGTCCTGAGATACACTGCTTTGCTTTGAATGTTGTGAGCAAACTGAAAGGAAGTATAAAAAAATTATGAATATGATATCAAATTTGAGAGTGGGGAACATGAATATGAAAAATGAACAGGTAAAGAGATAAAAGCTGAAACCTGCAATTGAATTCATTCCAAAGCCAGTGTCTTGGTGTCTTCACCCTCATAGGTACTCTCCACGCACTTTAAAATTTCCTTTATAATAGGCAGTAACATAAGTCTGGTAGAACAAATTTCAAAAGCAATAGATGCTATAAAAGATTTATTAGATGTTAAAGGAATTTAGAGGCTGACTAATGCTTTTAAGAAAACAAATTAGAGGTAGTACCAAGTTTCCAGAAACTGAATGTAGCTCAAAGATTGTTACAGATAAGCACAATGCAATTGATCACATTTGCAAAGACTGGAAGCGTAGCTTTGCCAAGAAATAATCAGTGATACGTGAGCACAAAGCATGACCAAAAGTGATACTTCTAGAAAGACAGAAATCCAAATGCGTGATGCCTTCAGAGTAGACTTTTTGAGAGGCTGATACTTGATACATAGCTGTTTAAACTCTGAGCGTCCTTCCAATGCAGTCAGGGCTTGCAACAGCTTATTTTGAATATTCTCTGTAAAAGCCAATCTTTACCTTGGAGGAGAGATTGGAGCAGTATGGCTCTGCTAGGGACTGAATCTTTGTATCCCCCAAAATCCATTATGCTGAAATCTTCATCACCTTTGGGAGGTGATCGGGTCTGAGGGTAAAGTCCTGGTGGTGGAATCAGTGCCCCTGGAAGAGGAGGCAGCAGAGAGCTTTTGCTTTCCTCCTGCCAGGGGAGGGTACCATGAGAAGGCAGCCATTATTTGGAAGAGGGTCTTGCCAGAGCCTGACCATGCAGCATCCTCATCTCGAGCTTCCAGACTCCAGAACTGAGGAGGAAGACTTTGCTGTTTAAGCCACCCCGTCTATAGTGTTTTGTTATTTTAGTCAAAGCAGACGAACACACACTCTAAAAGCAGCTGTGTGCATAATGTTTCAAATACCAGTTCTAAGGATGATTCCTGCAATGTTGAAGCCAAAGTCATATTCATGCCATAAGACTACAATTCCTCAAGATGACTTATTGTTATTAGTTACTGTTATACCATAGACATTATCTTGATGATATTGGTGCTGCCACCACATCTACCATACCCTGAGTTTCTACTGTGACATACTGTGCTAAGTATTAAGAATACACTTCCCATTTAATTTTCAGAACTCTGCAGTTGTTCAACATTATCATCATATAAATGAAGAAACTCAGGTCTCAAAGTCCAGAAATCACAGGTTAGTAAGTGACAGGGCTGATATCCAAACCCAGGACTGTCGGCTGGGCTTCATGCTCTTGGTATTCCACCATGAGTGAGGCCTCTTAGGGACTAGACTGGAGCCTGAACATGTGCTCCACCAGGCAGACCTGCACTGGAACTTACTCCAGGAGAGAGACTTCTGCTCCAAGGTTCGTTACACTCTCTAAAGGGATGGAAAGGGACAGAAGTAGGCCAATACACCTTCTGCAATCTGAGAATCTCTTCCGCAGTAGAATAGCTATCTTTTTGGAACTAGCATGGAACACAAGCAAAATCTTTAGGAAACCTGTCTTAAGCAGAATGATTTGAAGATCAGAGTGGTGATCTCCAAACTGTCATACAAAAGGATATTTAGGAAAAAGTATTATACAGATAACTATATATACAGAAGTCTTAAGTGTTGACTGTCACTAATCTGGCCACAGCCATTTTAGAACAATGGGCTAAAGGAGATCTTTATGTCAAATGTGTTCTCATTATTTCCTAATTACATATTTAGATCTTTGGCCTTGTTGGTAATTAGCCATGAATGTTAACCTTCTCAGAAATTCAAATAAAGATAAAGGAAAATTACCTGGTGGTATTTCTTCAGGATGTTGTGCATTTCGGCCACATCTTCACTGGTAATGGTCTTGATGACGTATCTTTTGTCGTAGGAAGTGTGGAAACGAGCCCCACTGCGGGCCTGGGAGTCATTAGGAAGAGGTGCACTTCTGGTCAAGGAATTCTTCCCGGTTAGGGGAATAGGGGAAGACAATTGGTTAAAGGTGTGGATTTCTGATTCCCAAATAGTTTGTCATAGCACCAACATCTGTGTTTGGAGTCAGTGGATAAGCAAGCTGATACTATTTCATATTCATCATAAACCAAACTGCCAAGTCTTTGAAAACAGCTTGGGTAAGTATATGATGCTAATAATTTCAAAGCAGGCTGATACTCCAGAATTATGATCACAGTTACTTTATCACCTTTTTCTTTTCAGAACTATACATGAGCTCAAATTTTTCTTCTGGATAAAATCAGGTTCCAGTTGTGAAAGAAAATTTTATGGCCACTGAGTATTCCCTTACATGACAGGTATGTGCCAGTATTTTGCCCAGGGCACTTCTCCCCATTGCAGTGGTAACTATCACTGTCATCATCACTTGGTGGCAGATGAGGAGATGGGATGAGAGAGGTTTAGTTACAGGGTGAAGGTCACATAGCTAGTAGAGAAGAGCTAGACTTCTAGCTCCAGTATGGCTTGCTCGCAACCCAAGTTCTCAACTAGTAAACTATGTTGCCTGTAAAGGTGGGGGGGAGCCTGGACACATGTATTCTATAAGAACTTCTCGGAAGATTCTGGATGGATCCATCCTCCACCTCTCTTTTGCTGTTTCTAAGTGCTACCAATTTCCTGGAGGGTAGGCAGGGAAGGGACTCATCTGGCATTATTTCATTCCAGTGTCTCTTTTTTTGTTTTGTACCAGGGATTGAACCCAGAGGTGCTTAACCACATTCCCAGCCCTTTTTACTTTTGAGACAGGGTCTTGCTAAGTTGCTCAGGGCCTCACTAAGTTGCTGAGGCTGGCTTTGAACTTGTGATCCTCTTGCTCAGTGGCTGGGATTACAGGTATGCGCGACCATGTGCGGCCCCGTGTCTCACTTGTGCTGTTGACACTTGCTAGAGAGGTCCACCTCTTCTCTCATGCAACTTCCTGTTGTGTCTCCTCTTCCGTCGAGCCTCCCCACTTTTCCCATCCATCTTATACTGGTCATCAGACTAGCGGGAGCAGCAAACCCTGGCACCTGAGGAAGTCTGTCCTTCATCACTGCTAACTGCTCTTGAGTAATGATCCCTGCCCCGCCTCACTGGACTAGGCGTGGGATTCAGAAGCAAAGACACTTTCCCAAGGAACACCCATCCCATACCTTTGGAAAGGAAGGTGGTACCTCTGCCCCGTGGACTTCAATGAAAGGGATCCTTTTTATCTAGTATATTCAAGACTCCTTATCTTTCCTTCCTTTCTAGATGAAATTCAGTTGAGCCATCCAAGGGAGAATCAAATTGCAGAGGGCCAAAAGCCCATGAAGGGCCTAGGCTTGGAGAGGGCCATGGCTCATGGGCTCATTCTCAATTCCTGGGCTGCACCCTGGCACTGCGGTGGTGGGTCGTTACATTCTGGGACAGCACACCTCAGACTGAGTGCAGGCAGATGCACCTGCCAAAGTGCAGAGCTGAGAATGTCAATTAACTAAATCTGCTTTTCTTATCTTATTAGAAAACTTGAGATGAAAAAAAAAATCAATGTAACTCCCAGTGACTTGAACCCGCAGGATGTGGCAATGTTTAATTATTCTTAAGACAACTGAAATTCATTGATTAAGAATGAGAAAAAGGATTTTCAGAATGAAAATGACTATATTCACAGGAACATTATTTTGTTCTTTTAATTTTTTCCTCTATATTTCTTACTTAAAATAAAAAGGAAGAAAATCAAAGTGAATATCCCTTTTTGGAAGCTTAAGTGCTAGTTCCCCCAAGTCTCCCCAATTATTGCTCTTTGTTAACTGCCTTACTCCTTCATCCCAAACACCAATGTGCACAAGGGTATTTATTGCAAATAAGAACTTTAGGAAATGTAAGACTGAAATTTGTCTTCAGGCATAAAATAAAAGCAGGAACAATCAACTTCTTGAAAGCCAAGAGGAACAGATCATGAACTTCATAAAACTGACAATTCATGTAAAATAACTTTTTAGGGGGTAGGGAACAGTAATGGATAACTGTATTTAGCCAAGATGGAATTATAGCAGCCTTGTGTCTCATAGATCATTTTTTGTGCATATTAGATAACAAAGTAAAACATTCTCTCATGGGCCAATGAGGGTGAATAAAACTGAAAGCTGAATGGCCAGTGCTTTTCAATCAAGTTCAATGAGCAACTGAATCACCTGGGACCACATTAATATGCATATTTTGATCCCACAGGTTGGGGTGGGGGCATTTTAGGAAGCTGACAATGCTGATGGCACTGGTCTGTGGACCACATGTGAGATCCAAGCGTCTACTGAATTGTGGTGATAATGTGTCTCATCTGGCACATAGGGAGTAGAGTGTAGTGTATTCACTGTGTTATAATGACACACTTATCTGCATTAATGCCTTTCCTGTTATATTCTCTTCATCTCTAGTTAAAATCAGGAACTTCATAAATTCATGGCATTTACTGTAAATTAAATATTTAATAAACTGACTATGGATAAGGCAATATATGGGTTTATAAAGACCAGAGAGCCATAATTGAAGACCGTAAGAACTCCTTGGCTCAAATGCCAACTCCTCCCAAATTCTTTGCCTTCAGTTTCAAAGATGTGGTTATAATCATTTATTGCAGAATTTGCATTAGGATACTGGCCATGTCTTAATCCTCGCATATATATAGTGTTACAAATTCTATTCTTTTTTATTTTTTAGTAGTCTCTTCAGAAGTCTCAACTCACAATATCTATTTCCACTATGTGGAACACCTTAAGGCTCTTGGCTTTCAAGTAATCAGTGAAGTTTTGTCAAATTTAGAATGCACCTTTTACATCACTATGAACATAAAAAAAATCAAATTTAGTAAAAGCTTTATTAGAAAATTAGAATATCAGAAGAGATAATGCAATTTTATATAAAATGCACGAAACTTGAAATGATTCTAAACTCTGGAAAAAACCAGCTCATTATTTCGTATTTATTCACAACATTACTACGTGGAAGGAAAAGCTTGAAGTTAAAAACCTGGTATACAGTAAAATCAAGTACAGTGTTTGAGATTCCTGCCTGAGGCTTCCTCTGAGGTGACAAAAGAGGCAACTGACAAAGAAAAGACCATGCTTTTGACATTACGAAACATCATAACCATAGACTTCTTATGGCCTTTCAAATAAGGTAAAATTGGGTTTTAATGCAGTATAATGGCCAGGGATGCAGAACATGCTCTGCCACTCTACCTGCCATTCATCAGTGCTTGCTTATGTCCTTCAGCCTTTTTGAGTCTGTTTCTGCTTTGTAAAGTGACAGACAATAATAAGCCCAGGAGAGAGGGTGGGTGAAAGTGGAACTCACATCAGCTCTTAAATATCTCTAAAAATGAAATTCCCATAAGACACAGCTTACTGCTGTCCTGGAGAGTACGGACCTAGGAGGTGACTCAGTATGTGTTTCCTAGACAGAATGTGGTTAGAAGACAAGACACCATCATCTTAGGATATTCGGACCAAGATTAGAGAGAAGACGACACTCGTTCTTAGAGCTGCATGAAAACAACACTTCGTGGGTTCCAGATGTGTTCAGGACAGCTTCGGCACCGAGCATCTGAGCAAGGGAAGGAGGTCTCACAAGGGAAGGAGGCAGCTCCTGCTGCCTCCCAACAGCCTGCAGCTGGCAGGACTGGATAGGAAACTCCTCAGGGTGGGTTGCTCTGTCCCAAAGGAAAAATGAATCACAGCATTGTGCCGGATGCTTGGACAAGGTGGGAGAGCAAGAAGAGAAGGCTTGAGGGGAACAGAGCCTGAAGGTGACCTTCTGGTGCCCCCAAGGGGTCTCTCTATATGTAAATAAATTTCATAGTCAAAGAACATTAGAATTGGAAGCCATCTTGGAAATGATTCCAAACCACTTAATTTAGATAAGAAAACAGAGACTCAGAATAGAAATGACTCAATCATTTGAGCTCTTTACTGTGTCCAGTTGGGATGATGTACACGGAGGGCTCTGATTCTACAGTCTGCTGGACACTAAGATGGGAGAGCTCATGCTGGCTTTTTCATGGTGACAAACACCTTCTAGTATCTAGTGTGAGTCAGCTGGCACAAAATCAAACCTGTCCTTATGTTTTCAATTTTGTCAAGTAAAGTGTGTAGAAAATACCATTAATAACAGCCATAGTGCTAATGTAGTCCACAGTCCTTTATTTACCTTTTTATTAACCTGTGTACCAAGCTATCATTCTAGGGCTGTTTATTGCTGGACTGTAACTCAAGGGGACAGGAGTAGGAGCTATCTTCTCTCAAGGCAAGAGGGGGGACAGATGTGTGTTTGTGGAACAAGGCTTTGGGACAGGAAGAGTGTGCTGCGAGTCCCGGGCTCGGAGTCAGACAATCCATGCAGCGTGAAGACAGGGCTGAAGGATGCGGGGCGCTCAGCAGACTGTGGAGACCTCAGTCCTAAGAGCGCCTCATATTTCTGGCCACTGGCACATTTCATCATGTCTATTTTAATTAGTTCACACGTTCTAAGAATCGGTGGAGGTTTTCATTCTCACTGGCTGCTATCTTTAGAACAATGTCCTACCCTCTGCTTTTCTTTGCTTAAAAACTGTATGGGTTACCTTGGCAAAGAATGGTAAGGAACTTGAGTAATCTTTTACATGAGGAATGCTGAATTCCAGGTTACTTTCCACAATACTAAGCTGGGAAACACACACACACACACAGGAAAAAGAAGTCCAAATGAAAATAACAAGCCGGTAAGATCGACATGGCAGAGCGAAGGCCAAGCAGAAGTTGCCATTAAAAAAATCCCTTCTCATCTCAATCTCTGCATATAAAAGGCCAAGTCTGAGACTCAGACCTGAGAATCAAGGCCTAAAAAGTACCATTTGGTTATATTCAAGATAATTCCCTTTTCCAAAGCAAACTATTCACTTTCAGGAACCTTTGCCCTCGTTTACCTGTCTTTATGAGACAACTGCCAGATGAAATTACCCTAAAAAATTGACCCAGAGTCTGGAAAGATCTACTCTCATTAGAAACCAAATTCCTTGTCATGGATAAATCTTAGAGGGGCATATGTTCTGTAACAGAGTGACATTATACGCTAAAAAATTGGCACTCTGGATCTACCAGTTCAAAAGTGATGGCAGGAAAAAAGAAAATAATGGAATTATGAAAAGAAGTGATAGATTATTTTGTAAAGCTCTCAATAATAACGTCTTACATTTTAAAGAGGGAATTAAAAACATTTTATAAAGAAGTTTCAAGTTGAAAATTTCCAGCTCACAGGGTCTTCCTTCTATTCTTGGCCTCACTGCCCAGGAAACAGTGATGACAGTGTGTGGGGCTGGGGCGGGGAGGGTCAGGGAGTAGAAGTCGATGTGATGGAGTCCAACAGCAAGGAGTCAAGGTCAGGGGCTCCAAGGCCTCATCAACCCTGTTCCCTACACCCCTCATTCTTATCTGATTATCTGCAAAGTAAGACAACTGGAGTGAATGGGTTCTGAGTTTCCTACTTGCTCTTCTGATTATTACTCAGTATAGTTACTGCTGTCAGTTCATGGAGATTTAGGAAATAGACAGTGATTTACTATTCATTTGTGGGACAAAATGCTGATGATAAATGTAAACAAACTGCAAGAAATGCTTTTAGTTTCTCCTTTTCTTTTATACGTTTAACTATAGAATTCCTTAAGTTTATTTGTTCTGAGAGGAGCTAGTGTAATCCTTATCTTCCCTAAGAGAAAAGCAGCCAAATTCAATGTTGGGGGGGAATCTCTTATTGAATATAAACTAATTTCATACTCCAAGAATCCTTCTTTCTTAACAGCTTCACTGAGATACAGTTCACATACCATACCATTCACCTATTTACAGTACATGATTCAAGCATTCTTCATATATTCACAAAGTCATATAACCACCAGCACATTTTTAGAACACCTCATCCCTCCCAAAAGAAACCCTGTACTCAATTGTGGTCACTCTCATTCTCTCCCCCATTCCCCAACCTAGGAGTCACTAGTTAATTTACTTTTTACATGTGTGAGGCCCTGGGTTCAATCCCCAGTACTTAATTTTTTTTTATATTTGCTATCTCCATAGATCTGCCTGTCTGAACTTTTCTTATAAAAGCAGTTATCAGCACACAGGTGTATGTGATTGGCCCAAACAAGGCTACCAAACACTTATCCCCTATGAGGCGACCTCCCACACAGCTACGGACCCCCACTGGGTGAGCAAGGTGAAACTGTGGGTGCTCTCAGTCCAGCACCTACATGTGATCACAGTGGATACATTACGGCCAGCAGATGTCATTTTTAAGGAGTGTCCTATGCTTGTTGGGGGAACTCTTTGGGGAGGTGAGGACAAAGTGAACTGGTGGACATAAGTTCAAGGTCTAGGTGTGGGGCAGGCGAGAATATGACCTCAGTCAACCTTGGCCTTACTATCTTGCAACATGGCATATGAGCTTATTTTTCCACAGCCAAATAAATATCTGGCATTATGACATCCTCAACAGTTGTGTCTGAAGCTCTGGTGCCATGTTAATCCTCAACAGGAAATAAAGGAAGATAATGAGAGATGAGTTCCCTTTTCAATGGCCTTCTTACATTTGTAATTGGAAATTTATTGTCCCTTCCCTTAAGAAAAGGATGAATGCCGCTCTCCTACAACAGTCTCTGTGGAAGATGTTGATTTGCACAGTGGGAGGTCCAGGATTAGTGATGGCTCCAGAAGGGTGGGGGAAACAGAAAGGTCAATTTAATTAGCTTGTTTCTACCACCAGTCTTTCACACCTCTCATAAAAATGTCTCGATTTAGTAGCGGTTACATTCCTCTGTACTTTTTTTTAGTATCAAGCATTCTGCACATTTAATTTTCTTGAACTAATCATAATTTTGCAGATATGGATATTTTTTCACTTTGATAGAGTTTGTATATTTTACTAAAAATCACAAATGAAAAGTTCTGTTAGTCAAAAGAAAGGCCACTTAAAATCAATTCTGCCATGCTCAAGTGTGTAAAGCCAACATTGTAGCAAGAGAATATGCCAACATGGTATACAGGAACCTAAGTGACAGCCGAGTACTCATATGACTTACTAATGGCTTCAGAGATCTGACAGCCTAGCTGGGAGGGACTCAGCTTTGTGTTGTTCTTCCTCATTTTGCAGAGGAGGAAAACGAGACCCATCAGGGCTAGGTCAATGGCTTTTGGCCACAGCATCAGTCACTGAAGACCCAAGACTCCGCCAGGACTCTAACTCCCAGGAAATACTCCTTCCCCAACAAAGGCTACCTGTTTCATGGATTTGAAACCTGGAAACCGATCACTGTCCTGCTGACAACTCAGGATTACGATTACATGCTTCAAATCACATAGCCCGGGAGATGGGAGCAACTGCCCAGAGAAGCCTGCTTTCTGGTTTTACATTTTTGACATCTCTGAGTGAGCACAGATGGTCTTCTGACCTCGTCATCGAGTTAAAGACCAACATGCTAACTTGAACATCATCATCAAGGATTTATTAAACGCACACTGTGTTCAAAGCCCTGTGTTAAGCTCTTGGGGAATTTCAAAGAAAGGCTGAGCTGTAGACACAGTGCAATCTAATGCTCATCAATAATGAAACAACTTATCAGAAAAAAGAAACAAAAAGGAAAGGTAATAACCAACAGAGAGAGCCGCAGAGTTGCAGCAACTTCGTAGGGTGCCATGAGATCACCTTTAAAAATCTCAGGCTGCTACTTAACTATGCAGATTAAAATATCAGAGACCCATCCCCAAAGTTCATAAAAAAAAGCACAGCATTTACTTGATAGAAGCACCCAGCGACAAGTTGGCTGACTGACAGCTCTTGGTTATACATCATGAAGTGCAACCCCAAGCAGGTTCAGGGCAGGAAATATAGGCAGACAGGATGCCTGGCCTCAAAGGTCGGGTAGGTTGTGGTGGGGACACTAATTTGCTCAGCTTGCAAAGAGGAGGAAAAAAAGCACCAGAAACATCTAACAGCACTGACAGGCTTCGAGGTGCTCCTCTGGGGTCTTAGCCCAGGAGCACCTTTGCTCAGGGCATAGCTGCCTTCCAGGGCTCACCTTGAGGAACAGAGTAGTTAACATGAGAGGACAAACATGAATGACAACCAGTGACAAAGGGATGAAAGAGCACAGGTGGAGGACTGGAGTGGTGGCTCAGCAGTTATGGTGCCTGCCTGGCATGCAAGAGGGCATGGGTTTGAACCCCAGTACCATGTACATAACAAAATGTCAGAGCAATGAAAGCCACATGAAAAACTAAATAAAATTGATTCTCTCTCACCAAAAAAAAAACAAACAAACAACAACAACAAACAAACAAAGGTGATTCAAGGAACAAGCACAAGGGAATCACGTAATCATGTAATGTATGTGCCCATCCCTCCCACAGTGGGTTTCCTCACCCCTGTCCTGACCATCAGCTTCATGAGAGCATCTCACAGTCACCTCCAAAGTGAAGGGGTCAGAAACTCAACTTCTCCTCTCTCTACCCTGACTTCACACTCCCTTCCCTGTGTGATCCACGGCATCTCTTGCTGCTGCTCAAGCCACCTCAATAGCATCTTTCCTACTCTCCCAAGAGCCATCAGTCCCCAGCTTGCAGCATACCCATCTCAATGTCTTGTGAAGCTGCTCACTGTTTTACGGTGTCAGTGACAAGTCCCTGTCTCACATATCCTCTTCACTCCTAATATCTTTATCTCTCTTTCATGCATTCTATACATAATCATTCAATTATCTTTAGAAAGTATAGACCTCATGACATGGCTCCTCCCCTGTACAAAATCTACAGGGCTGCTTGCTGGTTGCAGAATAGGGTTGAGGTCTTCAGCTCTTTTTCCAGTTGTCTCTGGTATTTTTCCACCTTTATCTCCCCCAATTCCATTACCATCCAACTGCTTCACACATGTGAGGTGTGCTGCTCTTGTTATGACCCACTTAATCCCTTCTCCCTTTCTTCCACAAATCTCTCTTCTCAGTCTGCCTCTGTGCTAACTACTGAGAAGTCAGCCCATAGATAAGATAGTCACCATCCCTGTCCTCAGGCAGACTAAAGTCAACTTGGGAATCTACATTTGAAAAACATTTTCATTTGACAGACTTGATAGTCCAGAGATACTGGCAGATTTCCACTCCCCAAAAGTTAGTATACTGTGAAGGTCTTAACACTTTTAGAATTTGAAACTTGAAACAAGGACATCAAAAGTTTAAAATGTTAGCTTTTAAAATTAATCATTTTAAAATTAGAATTCTTGGTTAGAAAAACAAAGAAGAAAGGGCACCAAAGATGAATAATGAGGGATTCTAATTCAGGAGGCGCAGTGGGGAAAAGTAAACCTGATATTATCCAACACAATGAACAAGAGGGCTCAGTTTCAATTATGCGGTGTATTTAGGTTTAACAGCCACTCCGACCTGCAGAACTTTTTGGTTTCTGGTATGCAACCCTCTCTGCAGGCAGCTCAGAAACTAACTGCAGCCTCATCTGACTTCCCAGGACTGCTACAAGAGGCCCTGATACCCTGCCTGGCTGGAAAGAGGGGCATAGATTTTCTTGAAGAACATTAAAAATCAAGATGTCTGGGTTTTTTGAATCTCTTCGGCATCTAATATAGAACCCATCGAAGTGTCTGCTTCACTCTTTTTTTGCTTCTGCATTCCATGGAGCATCTAGCACACAGCCTGGCACGGGTAGGTACATGCTGAGCTGATAACTGTGTGTGAAATCATGACTGAAGGGGCTAGGTCTTAAGGTGGCAGAGGCATGGCAGAAATAAAACTGCAGCAATGGCAGCGTCGGAGGCTGCCAAGGCCGCATTCATCTCGAAAGAAGGGCCGTGTGGAGTCACAGTGGTCAAAAAACGATGACAAGAGCATAATTCAACTTGGAGCATACTGCAAACCAGTCACGTAACTTTAAAACGTGCTGAATGGGGGCTGCAGCGGTGGCTCAGCGGTTTCGGTGCTTGCCTGGCAAGCATGAGGACCTGGGTTCAAACCCCAGCACCACGTACACAACTAAATGTTGGAGCAAATAAGGCCATGTGAAAAACTAAAGTTGTTTCTCTCTGTCTTTCTCACTGTCCCTCTCTCTTAAAAAAAAAAGTACTGAATGTTTTGGATTTTAAAGTTCTGAAGCTGGTAGCACTAGGTATACACACACACAGGTTCACATATATATGTTAGATGGTGCTGTTATTAATGATAAATATTAGAACTGCTGTTTGAATTTGTCCTTAATAGCAAGGAAAAGAAGATAATCAAGAAATCCAAACAGAGGAAAGACACAAATGTTTACTGAGCTAGCAGGAAGGCTTTTCAGTTCCTTTTAAGAAGTTTAGATCACAGACAGAGGTCAATTAGGTAGGCTAATTACTATGCTCTACTTTTATTAGAGTGGTCTCCATTAATCAATACTGACATTTTTCAGGTGCAAAAATGCATTCTCGCAAACAAGTGGAGCCTCTTCATCCTTTTGATTTAACAGAAAAGTCTGAATACAAATTGAACAAGATGATGAAAGCTCCTTATTGCCACATTGATTTTAAGTTGCTTGTCCAAAATGCAAGAACTTCAGAAAACAAAAACAATAAGGCAGTGGTTAGTCCCTGTTAGCAAGCCAGCACCTCCAGTGATGATGTGAGTCCAGCCAGCTTACTAATCTAACTTTGCAGATCAGCCTGGAAAAGGCTATCCCAACCGGCTCCCACAGATGGGCTCAGGAAAAAAAAAATTCATCTTTATTTTTCTGTGGTGCCAGGGAGCTAACCGAGGCCCTTGTGTATGCTAAGCACATGCTTTACCACTGAGCTGCACCCCCAGTCCAGATTGCATCTTTAAACACACAGGGTTCAGCAGCCAGAACTCAGGAGCAGTAGAAGTGGCCAGTGGGAGGCTCTGCTCAGCTCTGGGAGGGGGAAAGGAGACTGCTGTTAGTTCCTCAGAGCTCACGCGTCACCCACATCTGCTGCTTGGACTAGCGTGAGGATGGACTGTCAGGCAGCTGAGGAGATGGACCCCTCTGGTTCAGGCCCGCCTTCTGCCTTTGCCCTTGTAGCGCACAGGGGCCGACAAGGCGTGACCACGCCCCCAATGCTGTCATTCCTGCCTTCTTTACTCTAACCCAAGTAGCCAGCAAACTGGGTTTCTCTCCACTGTTACAATCTTGTCTTCAGTTGGAACTCAGGCCTGCTCCTGCTGAAATTCTCTTAGGAAGTACTGACACTGGGAAAGGAACGCAGGATTGGAGAGAGAAGAAAAGTGTATGGTGGTTTTACTAAAGTTACTCTGAACACCCACTCTTCCTTTCTCTCTCTTTTTAAACAGAAATACAGTTGCCAAAGAAAAGCAGCAATTTAAATGCCACAAGCAGCAAGCAGAGCTGAGGCGAGGAGAGGTGCTGGAATGATTAATCACACTCACACTGACTCTCAATACTGATCTCTCAAGCTAAGAGTTTAACAGACTTCCAATTAGTTAATTGTGAATCATCCTCCACTTGCCTCATTTCCCTTCAAAGTTTGTACTCAATAATTTGCACTTACTTAAATATCAACTTATACAGTATTGTTTTTAGGGTTAAAGAGTATTTCAGCAACCAAATTGGTCATTTTCAGAGTTTAAAAACTACTCTTTTTCTGCTGCAGTGCAGAATTCAGAATGTAGTGTGATCATTTCAGATCTCTTTAACAGAACTGATGACAATGACAAGAAATGTAAAGGCTTCATTTCCATAAAGAATTGAAAAATCTAACAGAACACTATAGCATGGCCCTTGAAAGCCAATTTCTGTGAAATACCAGTGCAGATCGCCAATGATCTTAAAATGTTTCATTTTTAAAAAAAGATGCGGACAGAGGAGGGACACACTTAATGTTTGGCCCTACAGTCAGGCAGAGAAGATTTCCTAAAGATGTCAAAGTAATGTGCCGTTAATTCTTTTTAAAGTGCCTAGTTCATTTTCTTATGGCCTATTTAAATGTAGTAACAGTTCTTAAATCATTTGGAGTTATCCCTTTTAATTTCATACAAACCGCTTTTACTATTCCAACAGTTATTCTTTAAAAGTTACTTATTTTTTCGGCAGTAAATGTCAAGCCCATAATTGTGATTTAAGTACTGCCTAATTGACGAAGCCCCCCTCTGTGCATTGTGGCTCTAGGGCAGTTTTAAAGCAAACAGAGCGCCCACATCCTGCGGGTCCCACTCACAACCCCTCTGTTCTCTGCATGCACACGGAGCCTCAGACCACGACCCTGTTCCACAAGGAGGGGATGTCACCAGCAGTCTGGCCAGCATTGCTTTTTCAAAGTACCACAACATCTCACGCCTGAGTAAGCGTGTGAGAAATTCTTGAAGGCTTTCTATAAGAGCCTGGGTGGGAAGTGGCAGCATAGATCTTTAGGAGAAAATACAAATATTCTTTAAGAGAAAATACAAAGCCAAGTGCAATGGTGCACATCTGGAATCCCAGCAACTCAGGAGGCTGAGACAGGAGGATCGTGAGTTCAAAGCCAGCCTCAGCAACTATACAAGGCCCTAAGCAACTTAGCAAGACTCTGTCTAAAAATAAAATATAGAATGGGCTGGGAATGGGGCTCAGTGGTTAAGTGCCCCTGGGTTCAATCCTTGGTACCCAACTTGTAAGGCCACTCCAGCTGTCAATGTGTCACTTAATGCAGGAAAATTAGGATTTTTAAATTTAGCGCAAATAATAGGAAGTATTTACTATATCTAAAAAGATTTAAAATAAATCAGTACTTAGATTTCTGCTCCTAAGAAAATCCTTAGTGATTATGGATTTGGCTGATTATCTGAAACTTAGGTAATCCATGTCAGTCCCTTTCTTAGGAAAACAATCATGGATCAAGAAATATTTAAAAAGTGAGCTGGGTGTGGTAGCACACATGTGTAATCCCAGAAGCTCTGAAAGCTGAGGCAGGAGGATTGCAAGTTCAAAGCCTCAGCAACTTAGTGAAGCGCTAAGCAACTTAGTGAGATCCTGTCTCAAAATAAAAAATAAAAAGGGGTGGGGATGTGGCTCAGTGATTAAGCTACCCTGGGTTCAATCCCCCATACTGAAAAGAAAAAAAAGAAATGTTTAAAAAGTGAAATCATATTTGAAAGTCAAAATTGAGACCAAGCAAGGATAGAGAGGGAAGCAACAGTGCCCATTATGTGAGAGGAACCAAGAGCAAGAGGAAGATGCTCCATAGCTTTGTGCCAAGGACTGGTAGGTTCCTGGTGGTGACAACAGTGCCACAGCCACTCTACAATCCAGCACTGTAGTGCACAAAGCGTGGCCTTTGATGAAAATGCTGTGGTAAGAGTGAGAGTTTGCCAACTTGAAAGCAGCAAATCAGCAGGAAAACAATTTTCCGAGATGCCTGTGAATTCAGCACACACAGACACGCTGGTGTAGCTGTGGACACACCTGACCACGGAAATCAGAAGGCAGCTCTGCTGGCAGAAACTTCCACCTGGAAATGAGAGTATTCACCTAATTCTTACAAGCTTGGTCTTCTTCCTAAAGAAGATTCAATTCTTTTCTTATTGACTTTTGTACTGAAATCATACTCTATGGGGTCCCTAACTTACAGAGCTCTTTACTTCAGAAAGAATACTGAAAACTTCCTACACAAAGTGTATTTCACTACTATACAATTACTTGCAATGAAAAAAATATAAATCCTATCTTAACAGAGAAAAAGGTATGATGAGACCCATTTCCCAACCGAGGCAACTGTTGCAAAAGCGGCTCACCTGGAAATCCTGGTCATCGATTCCAAACCTCTCCCGCAGGTTACGGAAAACCATCGGGCAGTACTCCTTGAACTTGAAATGGCTTGGCATATTTTCTCTGAAACAAGCACATTGTGGAATAAAGCTCAGTCAGAGTTAGCCACACTTGAATCTGCCCCATTTAGTTCTATGTGTAGCCAAGGAAGTGCTTGGAGTTCACTGTCCACAGAAGGACTAGATACTTTCACAGAACCAGTGCAACCTAGTAAGATCTGGGAGGCAGAAGGGGACAGACTGGTAATACCATTTCCTTCGTCTCAGGCACACTTGGACTGTGAGACTCCTTAAACCTGGACACACATGACAGCCACTCCCCAAAGAAGAGGCAGAGGTGGAGGGAACCAGTGAAGGATAGGTGGAGAAGCAGGTGGGTGAGGAAGACGCAACAGAGCAAGCCCAACAGTGGCCCCCAGCAGTGGTGAAGCTAACAAAACAAGGCCCCCAATAACCTGTTTTATATAGATACATTCTACACTCACACTGAGAAAATGCCCTCAAAAAGTTAACCTTCAAACTTCCTTTCTCCAAGGAAGAATGAACATGTCAGTATCACATGAGAACAATGGTTTCATTAAGCAATTTCACAATTGGGTGCCGGGTTGCACACCTGTAATCCCAGTGATTTAGGAGACTGAGGCAGGAGGATTGCAAGTTCAAAGCCAGCCTCAGCAACTCAGGAAGGCCCTGAGTAACTTAGCGAGACTGTCTCGAAATAAAAAATAAAAAGATCTGGGCATATGGCTCAGTGGTTAAAACACTGCTGGTTTCAATCCTTGGTACCAAAAAGAAAAAAAATAAAGAAATTTCACAAAGGTCTGGGATATGGTTCAGTTTGGAATTCTTGCCTACTATGTGTGAGGCCCTAGGGTTCCATCCCCAACACCACAGAAAAAAGAAAGGAAAAAAAAAAAAAAAAGAAAAAGAAATTTCATGATTGATCCATGTATAGGAGGGACTTTTTAGAATTTCACTCAGTCATACAGAACTGCTTCCACCTTTGTGTGGAAAATGCATATATTACACATAATCCTCTATTATTGTACTTTGCACACAACACAATAATTTATATGTCAGTGTTCAACTACCGGTCTGATGGTGAGCCCTTGAGGGCAAGGCAATGTCTTATATATTACTATCTCCAGCTCTCCATGGATAATTTAGAATATTAGAGTGCCCCATTATGATGCCTAAAATAACATGCAAATGGAGAAGAATACCCTTAATGCCCAACATGGCATCCAGTTATGTTTTACAAAAATATACCTTAATTCTTTATACTTCTATGAAGCAGTCATATCTGAACAGTCATCATTTTCAAAGCTTCATGTAAGAGAGAAGAGGTACATCACTGCTCAGAAATTAAAGCAATTTACAGCTTCGAAATTTTAAATTGTAATGAGAATATCACTTTTACCATATAAGATATTCATGGAGAACAATATGCCATATGGCAAAAGGATATTATCCCAGAGGGCCTGCTGTTGCTTCTCGGAAAATGACAGATGGTTATGTTTATCACAGGATTAACTTCATCAGCAAAACTTTACTCCCACCCATTGAAAAAATTATGTGATTACAGAAATTCACAAAAATCATACTCTTAGAGCAGCCACGTCAGTCCTAATGAGAAGCTGCACTTGTACTTACTTGTTAAAAAGGTGATTGTCCACCTTTATCTTGGAATAGGCTTTGAAGTCATCTGGCATCAACATGACAGGGATTTGAACATGGCTCAGTTCATTGATCTAGAAAAATAGAAAACCAATTATTACCATCAGGTGGGAAAGGCTTGATTAAATGTGTATTGGCAAAGAAACCTGGAGGACGCAGGCAGGAATTGCTTGGCCCCCTCACTCTCCTTCCTCCCTACTCCTCTCCTAAACTCTCTTCCCCACTCCCTCACCAGACTTGACTACCTCCCAGCTCCCATCCAGCTCCACTCACATTTCTTATCTCTCTCTGAGGCTGTACCTTAGTGGTAATAGCAAAGGAGGAACACTGGGGTGGGAGCACCCGTCGAGGCCACCTGTCCCTACTTTTCTCTAGTCTACTCTCCCTGCTTTCCCTCCAGACCCTTAGTCCAGAGTTCCTTTGATCACATTTCCAAGACAATTTCTGTTATCTAAGAAAGAGGGGTTTTTAATTTTTGATGTAAATAATGTTGATTAATGGACATAATTTAAACCTTGGAGTGCTCAAAGAACAATGGCATTCATGAGGTCTTTACCATTCTTAAGGGAACTAAGGCATGGGATGAGGCATGGATTTACCAACAGAGGAAGCTTCTCAGGGGAAAGGAGGAAGATAGCTGGCCCTGGGACTATATGAGAGCGAGATGGGTTGGACAGGCATTAAGAACAAAAGCAACACGGTGGTTCCAGAAGATAAGGGGGAGAGTCTGGTGAGTGTCAGGGGCAGCTTTTCACATAGGACTTTGAAAAACTTGGCCATTCTCTTGATTAATCATTTTTGCATCTTGGTGCCCAAGGTATATACCTCCCTTTTTGCTGGCAATAAAAACCACTTTAAAGATTACACTTCCATTAGTATGGAAAGTACTCTGAAAGATTCTCAGTTCCAAAAAAGCAAGAACAACCAACCAACCAACCAACCAACCAACCAAACAAACAAACAAAAAAAGAGTTCTTTGTTACAGCAGAGTTTTTAACATATTACTAGATTCACAGAAAGCTTATCTCCAAGACATCTTCCTTCCCCCAGTGAGTGTAGTCCAAATGGACTGTGCTGACGTTTGTCAAACAAGACTGAAGACTAATGCCAGTTTCAACGCTTTCTTAGGCTAAGGTTAAGGGGTGCAGAGGTTTAAAGAAAACACAGGGAGCTTAAAGACTGATAACAAAACGTGAAATAGGGTTGGTCTTTTGGGCAGAACTAAGAATCCACTGCAGTTCACAGTAGCTCATTTACAGAGAAGCAAGTGAACTTGCTCAGTGACACCCTGGCAGAGCTCAACCTCAGGGGTCCTTCAGGTTTAAGGATTTTGCTGGGTAAATGTGATATAAAGATAAAGGAGCAAAGGAATTCCAGGACAATCACTTGGAAATGGAAAAGTGGTATAAAATACAGTCTCTGGGGCAGGCCATTAAAGCACAGAAGTCAAATACAACACGGCTAGAGAAAAAGGCAAAGTCTGGACACTAAATGCCATGGGACCTCAAAGCAGGCAGCATACTGTCACGGTGTGGGTGAACGGCTTCTTGGAGGAAGTGAAGCCTGATGTGGCGCTAGAGGAATGGAGAGTCGTGAGTAAGGTGGCATGTAAGTCTGGGGGCTAGGGATATATGTAGCTCAGTGGTGGAGCACTTGTCTAGCATGAACAAGGGCCTGGGTTTGAACTCTAGCACTGGGGGGAAATGAGGCTGGGAAGCCATGTGTGGTGGTGCATGCCTGTAATCCCAGCTATGCTGGAGGGTAAGGCAGGAAGGCCACAAGTTTGAGTCTAGCCTCAGCAAATTAGCAGGACTCTGTCTCAATAAAATAAAATGGGCAGGGTGTATAGCTCAGTGGTAGAGCATGAGATCCTGGGTTCAATCCTCAGTACCCACCTCCACCTCCATCACACACACACAAAAGAAAAGAAAGACTGGGAAGTATATACTTTTAGTTATTTCTAAAAGTCCCAATTCTTTATAAGGAGGTAGGGAATGCTTGGTCCTCATCAATAGGAAGACAGGAAGTGAGAAGACAAATCAAAGATGATTACACTTATACCTTGGTTTATATACATAAAATATTGAAATTAAAAGAATCTCACAGATTCCATGGTCTAATCTCTTATTTTGCAGATTATAACATATCCTGGTATAGCTGCAGCTAGTTATACCTTTAAAATTGAGGAGCAGATCAATACTGAGTTATGCTATTTCAGGACTACTTTCTCTTCCTTCCAGAATGCCTTTCATTCATAGCAGGTTCATATTACCTTCGGCTCCCCCAACACACTCACACACACACACACACACACACACACACACACACATACACACACACCCAAATCTCTTCCCAACCTTCTAGATTTCATGATATCTGTGAACATAAGATTCATGAACCAGAGGTTCTACCGCTTCAAGTATCTACTGATTTTAATAGTGTACCTACGAGCCCCTATGTTATCCTTTCCTATAGGCATGCTTTACTTTGTTGTACCTGAGGCTTGGAAGTCATTTCTCAGATTTACAGAACAGTACTAACTTTAGTACAGCCCAGTCACTGAAACAGCATTTAACTTCCTGGAAATACTCTCCTTCAGCCTATTACTGTGCTTTTCCTTATGTACACTAAACTGTGTGGCTTAGTGACTTGTTTCTGGTTCAAATTTATCAGTTGATGCAGGTAATGACAATGATGATCTACCATCTTGAATAAAGTTGAGTTAATCCTATTTGTTAATTCTATATTTCACATGTGGCTCTTGGGTGTAAAGTTGAAGTTCTCAAGACAAAATTCCTAAATTTCAAAATCTTCAGTTTGGGAAAATTATTTATTGATTTGGTATTCTACCAAGCTCAACCATTCTATATTACCCACCCCAAAATTGATAGCAAAACGATGTTTTATCATCATTTATATTTATTATCAGCATTTTTTAAGTAAAGAATTTATACTTTGTCTATATAGATACTTTTTCTACAAAGAGAGAGAGGGATAGTGAAAGAGAAAGAGAGAGAGGATCAATTTTAATTAGTTTTTCCTGTAGCTTTCATTGCTCCAACACTTCATTGTGTACAGTGCTGGGGTTCAAACCTGCATCCCTGACCATGCCAGGCAAGCACCATAACCACCAAATCACCACTCCAGCCCCTCTATATAGATACTTAAATTGAGGAACATGTATATTTACATAAATTATATAATATTCATGAAAGGAATTAAAAAGATTTGTGTTAACCGTTACTACTTTGAAGGAAAGAATAATATTGCCCTTAGGAATAACCATACATTATGAAATCCAAAATTCATGGAGATAAAAGTGGCTTTGGAGCTTATTAAAATTTTATTAGTCTAGCTAAAAAACTGAAAGCCATAGTTATATTATGTTGCAGATATTTAATGAACTCTTAAAACAAAAGGCCAATGCCACTTTACACTTGTGAAGTACTTCACAGTTTTCAAACCACTCTGGCAAACACACTTTCGTTCCCTGTTTCTGCTGACAGTCACATTCGCTGTTCTACGCAGCTCATCATTTTGTAAGTGTATTAGAAACACTTCCATGCTGGAAGCTGGGTGTCTCCCCGCGCCGGGAAGGACATGTTCTTGTTATGCTATGCTAGTCACCCCAAAAACACAGGTGTGGAGCAGCAATGCCCTTCTGCCTAGCCATGGGGCATAGGTGCAGACAATGCTGGGGCCCAACACATGACATAAAATAAAGAAGCTTTGTTGTCGACTCAATAGAAACAAGGCCAAAGGGGGGCAGGGAGGGTTAATACAAAGGTTTAGTACAAAGTGCCAAAATGTTCCTGATGGTATTATAAGTCAAGAGTGAGGAAAGCAGTAAGGCAGAAAGGACTTGGCGCTGGGCGGGGCACCCTGAAGTCTTGCTCAGCTGGGCCTGAACTCACTTTATTACTTGGCACTAACCTCACAGTTCATGCTTACTGAACATGTGCCAAGCGCCAGGTTAAACACTCTGGACACAGTATCTTATCTGTTCTTTACAACCCAATGGAGTAAGAACTGTTATTATCCCCATTTTACAGATAGGAAATTGAGGCTTAGTGAGATTAGGAAGATACTAGCTACTAAATGTATACCTGAGCTGTGTCTGGAACCCAGCCTAAGCAGAAGTTTCCCTCAGTGAAGGCAGCTCACTTGAGTTACCTCAGAACACAATTCAGGGAGCTGGACCAGCACAGCCCAGTCGGCCTATGAGGTTGGGGTCAGAGAACATCCTGAAGATGACTACCTGAAATTTATATCTTCACCGTGTTAACAACTTCTAAGGGTTTCTTATGAAAGTAGAAATGAAATGGTAACTGCGTGTTTAATTGAATATGCACCCTGGTCTACAATTAAACCAGCAGAGGGTTCTACAGTGCCACTTAAATTTGGAAAAGGCCTGTGTCACTGAAGAGTTAACATTTCTCTGATATTCCTTGTCACTTCAAAACAGGGAAAATAAATATTCCTCAAAGCTCTATTTAAATCTTAATGAATCATAAACAGTGTCCTTAAAGGATGCAAAATCAATTTCCAAAGCAATTATTTATTATTAGAGACAATTATCTTAGTTTTCCTTTATGAAAAAATATGAACACAAAGAACAGTAAAATTTATATGCTTTTCCTTTTAAAATGTCCTATAGCCCAACTAAGAAAAGGTGTCTAAATTCCTCTCCTCAACAAGATGTTCCAATTTACATTAGATGCAAGTTACCTCCAGCACTGTAAAACATAGTTTTTTTTTGTGGGTTAGATTTGCTGACTGCAGTGAGCATCATTCCTGCAGATGTTAGACTGAATTCACACTAGCAAGAAAACAGAGGTTGTAATTAAGCTGCAAAAAAAAAAAAAAAAAAAAAAAAAAAAAAAAAAAAAAAAAAAAAAAAAAGAAAAGAAAAGAAAGAAAGAAATAATAAATAGCTACTGGACAAGGAATAAATATACAAGACCCAGGTGGTAACAGCTCTGAAATTAAGACTGGCAGAGGTATCCCTACAAAGCCACTTCATGCTGCGATGCTTAAAAATAAACCTCACTAACATATATGATTTTTAAGTCAAGGAAAGAATAAGTTCATAAATGGTGAGGCATTATTAATGACAATTAATTCATTCATCCTAAACACTATTATATTCTCAGACTAATACATAATTAGCAATTGGTTTTCGTTCCACCAAGAATGCACAAAACTGATCAAAAACAACAACAACAAGAAAACCAAAAAAACCTAACAACAAACAAAACCCTTACATGTAGAGAAGCTCTGAGATACTTAACCTGATTATAGTAAAGATAACTCCCTACAAATTATGGCTCATTGAGATAAACAGGAAGTATCAGTGTGGGAACTGCTGGCTATATTGCTGTGTATCAATATTAACAGAAGGACCTTCGTGGCGGCCAAGTTGCTTTGGGGTCAAAGGGGAGACGGACGGCAACAGTAGAGAGGGAATGGTCTTGAAAGATCCATTTATCCCATCTCCAAATCTCAAGGTGCAGGTTAAAAAGGGCTTATTTTATCTCCCAAACATTCCTACCACTTAAATATAAGTGCTTATTTTAAAACACAATTCAATCATAAAAATAAAGTGGGAGATTGCAAGATGAATATGCACCTTGGTTTTGGATACTATTTTTAACTTTCATTAGCTTCTTAGCTAAATCAATCAATAAATATGCCATATCATATCCATGCACTTTACCAATTTTCAACTGCTTTTGGCTTTTACAAAAGGATCTGATTTCACAGTAAAAAATGTGATACGAATTTACCATTAGTATTAACAATTTCTCCTCCTCCTTTCATAACTTCTTTATATCAGTATCTGAAAATTCTTTCCATTTGCTGGACTTACCCTAAAAAAAAAAACCCAAATTCTTTTGTGGCTCCATCGTTGATAAAAGTACACAAGAATTCCTCCTACACTAATCACTAACTTTAAAGATTCTTCTGCCCTGCGGTTCGGAAGTGGATGAGCAGAAAACTAAAATTATGACTACTAGAAGAGTTGAGGGTACTTGCAGAATATGGAAATTTATCACAGTGGGAAATTTTGGAACTTAGTCACCACTGAGTCTCCCCTGAGCTATACAAAACAACTTCAGACCCACTGCTAAGAAAAAATTTCCATAGTATGAGCTAGAAGAGCCATCAGGATTGTACATTCCTCCCCACTCACTATTCCTGGGGGAACAGGCACTTAAGAACAGAAGCAAAGAAAATAACAGCTCTGAGGGTTATAATAGTAAACAGTAATAAATTAGGCAGGCTGCCTGGTGGACACAGAATTACCCACTTTAGGTGCGACAACAATGACCACCCCTCCCAAAACCTGGGAGTGGACTACAAAAAAAATCCTTGTGCCTCATTTTTTTTTGTAAACCGGGGACACCACCAGGTGTGTGCCAAAGTTCATGTTTTTCTTTTCTTTCTTTCTTTTTAAGAAAGGAGAAATAGCAGAGAATGAATCAATTTATTTTATTTAGTTTTCCATGTGGCTTTTGTTACTCTGACGCTTTGTCGTGCATGTGGTACTGGGGTTCAAACCCGCGCATCTTTGCACATGCCAGGCAAATGCTGTAACCTCTGAGCCACTGCTCCAGCCCCCAAAGTTCATGTTTCTGATGTGTAGTGCTAGAAATGACAACATCCTTAGAACAAAATCATTTTTTTGCTAGCTTGAGCCAAGGAGTTGGAGACCAATCCGGGCAATATAGAGACCTCATCACAGGAAGAGAGCGAGAGGAGAAAAAACATAATATTGCTTTACTTTTTTCCCACTAACCTGCTTAGTAAGTTTGGTGGTGGAGGGCACTACCTAAAATTTTTTTCTCAGAGTTTTACTCTCTATTTGATACCTATTTATAATTTCAAATTCTATATTAGAGAATAAGATTCCACTAATGTGAGCATCACAGGGAAATAATTTTTATAATGTTGTAATGAATATAGGTTCAAATAATTAAGAACTTTAAAAAAGGAATTCCTAGTATTACTCAAGCATGTAGCCCACACTTGGAATGGCATGACTCTTATTACAACTTAGACTGCAAACTGAATAGCAATTTGAAAGTTCTGAGGTTTGAGAGAGACAGGCAGAGCAAATCGGAGTCAATTATACAGTTAGGAAAACAAACAAAAAGCTGAAAATGTTTGTGAAATGTATTTTTATTTATCTTAGGGCAAGAGGTCAATTTTGTACAGCTGCTTTCATCAATATTAATTTTCTAAGATCATTTCGGAAAAGTTAATGTCTTTGTATTTGCAGATAAGATGGAATAAAGATCCAAGTATATTCTAATCAAAACCTTCTGAAATGCGAGCTACCTTCCAATATGTAGAAAATAAATTCTTTCTTTTGACAAGCCAAATAAAATTGTTCTGATAGCAAGCTGAGCAGAGAGTCAGGCACAGAGGTCTGCCCTTCCAGTACTGGTAAACTCTAAAATCTAAATTAATAAACTTCAGGTTTTTTTTTTCTGTTGAACAAGAATCATTAAGTCAATCTTTTGATTAATGGCTATTGACTAAAATTAAAATATCTTCAGAAATATTTAAACTCTGGTTTCGATTCTTACTTTAATATTATATAGATACAAAGTCTACTATCCATCAACATGCTATCTTCAAACTTGATCAGAGACAAGTCTGATCATGTAGACATGCCCGGTTGGCTGGCACACTGCCAACTTCATCCAAAAGAATGGAGTCATGTTAAAATTTCGCCTCCCATAAACCACAGAACCTGACAAGAGACACTGACTTAAGGCCAAAAATGCATAAGCTATTATAGAGGAATACTGGCTTTTAAAAAATCCAGGAAAGACTGTGCCAGTGAAAACAAGCAATTACAATATGAACTATTCGAAGGACCCCAGGCTTTGAGTCAGGAAACCTATGACTGAGTGCTGGTCCTATCATTTGTTTACTGTCTAACTTTGAGCAAAGGGCCCTGGATCTCTTGATCTCAGTTTGTATTTTTAAATATGAGCTCTAGAAGAGCTCTCAAATGATGTGCTCTTTGGCCAAGACTGTGATTTACAAAATGCTTGAATTAATTGCCAATTTTTCAGACTTGAGAAAATTTACATACAAATTTGGATTTCTGGCTCCTTTTAAAAATGGAAAGGGATGATCTGGCATGCAGCCTGGCATTACTCATCTGGTGCTGAGTGGCTGCAGGGGTGCACCCTGTACTTGGGCATGGTTCCCGCCACTCCCTATAGCTTCTGCCTGGATGACTTTGTTCGTACCAGGGTTTCAGCCACCACCAGACTCCAGCTCCTGGCCCTCACGAGGCAAATGAGTCACAATGTGACTTCCCACAGAGAGTCTCTTATTCCTAGAAGACACAGGTCACCTACTTACAGGTTTCATTTATGTAGATGTGGCAGGGCAGAGACAAATGTGGGAAGGGAAGCCAGTGCTACAATATTCTAATCGAGGATGCTGCATGCTCCTGGTCCTCCTTTGAAATCGATAAAAGACGGGAAAGTGATGCTAAGCTAAGCTAATGTGCTGCAGCTGCCTGTAATCATGTCTTCTGACTTGCAGAGCAAGCCTGCTTGCAGAAGGGCATTGCGGTTGACACCCAGAAAAGATGGAATCAAAGACGGACAGAGCCTTGTGCAGATGACATCATTTGATGTCCTTGGGCCCTGTGAATTTCAAGGTCAGCCTGCCTCCACCCACTTTCCCAGATAAAGAAATCATTCAACCCTTTAGGCTAGTAGGAGTTAGGTTTCTACCACTTGTGACTGAAGACATCCAAATACAACACTAAAACAACCTAGTGGATGTCAAACGAATAGGATCTTCATCTGGATGACTTGAAGGCTAGCAATTAAACAGCACACTAAGAAACTGATGTTGAAAGTTTCAAAGGAACATATCTTACTTTTTAGTCAGATAGCTAATATGTCAAAAGAATTCCCCACTGCCTATCTTTCAGTATATTCATCCAGACAAGGTCACCTTAAAACTACAGTGCCCCAAGTGGTCTGTGAAGGCAAAGCTTCCAGTATGCACTGATGCCCCGGTTCTGATGGGTGTCCCTAACTCTCTCACACCCCTGGGAGAGGGGTCTGGCTGGTCATGCTGAAGATGGGTAGGCATGGCACACAGTTGTCTCCTCCCACTCTGGTGTCCCAGAGTGCCACATCTGCTGAAAAAAAAGTAAGTGAGGGAAGACAGTCACACATTTAGAAAAAACAATCACTGCATGCACCATGAATAAGACCTGCAAGATGGTAGAGAAGGGGACGAAGATGCACAGTCCTGCATTTCTAAAAGGATTTCTTCAGCAGACTTCATAGTTGCAACCTATATTAAGGTTCCAGAAGGGAAGCACTGGATTCCTGATTCTGTTAGGGCTTGACTTTTTTTTTCTTCCTGAGCCACAGAACAGAAGAGTAGTCACTGCCCAAGATCTGTTCTGAGAGAACAATGTGAGGAAGGTTACCATTATGCTGTTAATGCAGCTTTCGTGGATTCCCATTTTAAGTGATGCATTGACCATGCATTTTTATCTCTTTCCCTTCCACAAACTTTGCTAAAATGACAAGAGGAAGTTAGAGATGGAAAAAAAAAAGCAGCAGCTACACACAACATACAACCATGGTGAGCAGAAGAGGAGAAATTTCTAAGAATTTTTAAAAGGTAGGAAACAAGTAGAGGGTTGCCCACAGGAGAGGAGAGGAGGCTGCCACCTCCAGGCAGTGGCCATCTGATGTCTGGCTCTCATGGAGGCCAGCAGGCTTCCCAGCTGGAGTCTGGGTAGTGCACAAACTGAGTGTTGTCTATTGTCAACCACCCCAGTCCTTCCCCTGGGGGATGGGGATGATTTCTTGAGACCCAGACCCAAGAGGCTTCAGGTTTGCAGAGCAGACTGGGTGGGGCACCAGCTGAGCACAGGTGGTAATGAAATCTATGTTCTAACCCCTGGGACCCGAGCCTCCGCTCAGCTCTGCTGCAATCACCACACCTGCAGCCTGGGCACACGCATGCCACTTAGAGATACAGCAGTGAACCCCAGGGCAAATGATTATGTGTGTCCATGTGAACTAACAGGGAAAGCACTCTAAGAAATGGTGTAAAGTGAAAAAGCAAGATATAGGTGTGTTTAATGAGCTTTTATCTTTGCTTTGCTTTTGGCACTGGGGATTTAAGCATGTTCTATCACTGAGCCACACTCCCAGCGCCACCACTTACTTCCTTTTATTATTTTTAAATACAGAGGTTACACATTCTTGTGTTTGTCTACGCAACTTTCAGAAAGCACATACAAAGCTGGAGGAGTGTGTTTGGGATCCGAGGTGGGGTTGAAACTCACCTGTAATTGAGTACTTCTGTACTGTTTAAACTCTATATTACTTGTTATCTTTATAATATTGGAGGGTGAAAAAAACCAAAACACCCAATGAGCAGGTGAGGCCAGGGCACAACCTAACTCTAAGGCAAAGGTCTCCAGCGAGGGTGCAAGTTCCCTGGGAGGAGACAGCAGGATTTCTATTTCCATTTATTTGTATCTAAAAGAATAACCTTTACGAAAGAGTTTGACATATGCCTTCAGCAGTCCTTAATGAAGCAGGCATGAGCTGCCTCCTGTAAAGGAGCACCCTGAGGAAATGGTAGGAAGCATACAACTTGGAGGGGTTGGCAGTGGACGCAGTGCCTTTACCCATGCCTTCGTGCACTGCAAATGACTGACGTTTATATGTGCCTGGTTAAGGGATTCTCTGATCAGACCATCTGGTTTGAACTAAGTTAAATTTACCCTCACAAAACAAACGAGTGCTTAAAAGGAGGCCTGCAAAGAAACCGCAGACTGAAGCTACTACTAAAAACAAGCCGCAGTTAAACAACACCAGAGCTAAGGCAGCACCCACTCCCGGTGCGCTGTCAGTCACGGGGTCATCAGCTGTGACAGGAATTGTTCAAAAGCAGCTGAAACAAGTAGGAAGACCTACTTTCAAATATGAGCTTCCCGGAGTGTACGCTTTGCCTTCAGGTATTAGCTGAGGAGGGAATGGAGCTATTGAAATGAGAAAGTCATTCAAAAACTCAGCACTCAGAGCCTGAAGACCAACATAAAGTTCAACATCACGCAGTGCTAAATGATCATATTTAGTGTTTCAAAAATTTTTATTGTGGCTGGAGCGGTGGCTCTGAGGTTACGGTGCTTGCCTGGCGTGTGCAAGTGCACCAGCACCCACATACACAATTAAGTGTCAGAGCAATGAAAGCCATGTGAAAAACTCAGTAAAAATTGATTCTCTCTGTCTCTGTCTCTCTCTCTCTCATTGTCCTTCTCTCTTAAAAATTTTTTTTTATTAATTTCACGATTAACATACAGATGCTTCTTGCTAGATTGTAGTAATAGCAAATAACGAAACAAAAACAACTGCAAAAAAACCCCATACACAACTGGACAAAAGCTTTTTTTTTTTTTAATTAAAGAGAGAGGGACAGTGAGAGAGACAGAGAAGGAGAGAAATAACTTTATTGAGCTTTTCACATGGCCTTCGTTGTTCCAACACTTAGTTGTGTACGTGGTGCTGGGGTTTGAACCCGGGTCCTTGTGCTTGCCAAGCAAGCGCCAAAACCGCTGAGCCACCGCTCCAGCCCAAAGCTTGTTATTCTTACCAAGGTAAAGATGGTGGAAAGTTCATGAAAAGCCAACATGGAATCAAATTCAAATGAACTCCTTTGTCAGCAGATACTCGTTGGCAGATGCACAGAAAGCACGGGTCAACATTTCAAGACTTGAGAAGAGAATAAATTACGCAGCCCAGGAAGTTTGCTTTATAGCTGCATCAGAGTAAAGATGATTCTAACATTACTCTGGTATTTGCTAAATTACTTGCTATCTTTTAAGTATGATTATGTGGTTGAGAGAAAGCAGAGCACAAGTCCTTTAAAAAGTGGTATAATTTAAGAGATGAGTCATGCACTTTTCCTTTACAAATTGGTGAACCTTGGCAAGGGTCAAAGGTGCCACAGGGCAGCATGCTACCTAGCAGCAAAAAAAATATAAACACACCTTAAGCTTCCTTTCAGAGTCAAGGTGAGACTCAAAAACAAATAAGAAAGTAACTGCTTTTCAAGAGAAACCAAAGCTTTGAAAAGAGAGTGGTCAAAAAACAGATGTTTGGAAAAGTTTCCACTTGTGTGATCTAGTTGCCAAAACAATGTGACTGTGTCACTTATGAGAACTCACATCAGCACATTCAAAAAGGGTATTCTAGCCAGTTAGGAACATGGCCAGTCTCAATCTATTTGTTGGTGGGTTCTGAACACATTTGTTAAAATTTTAAAAATATAAAAATCTCCCAGTAAATTTTGAAGTTTGCAGGGAAAATGAAATTTTGCCATCTAAAAGTCAACAAAAACATTTGCACAACCTGGGGGCGGGGGGTTGTGGTGGGGGGTGGGTCGAGAAGAGAATGATGATTTACCAAACGAGGCCAGTGAAACTGTTCTTCCACTTATACTTACAAATCTTTATGAGGTATATTTTTCAGCAATGAGAGCCATTAAAACCAAGAATTAAAATGTGCAAAACTTTGAGGTAGGTTTTAAAAAAAATAATCACTATTAAACCAGAATTTTCTAAAATAATCAAAAATTAATTATATTGCTCTCACTTAAAAATTAATCTTTAACAAGAGCAATAGAATTTTTATAGTTTATTTTAAAAATTTAATCTTTTTAGAAATGCTGTAAAGTATATATAACATTAATATTTAGATGTTAATATAATATATAACTCGCAATACATGCCAATATCCTCAGACTGCACACACACACTGTAGATAATCCCTATTGGTCTAGGGAGCTTATTCACAATACAAATATTTTTACCCACCTATACCCCTGGGCTGGGAATAGGAAACTTGGCTGTGGACTTTGGGGAATTAAAAACATCCCCAGGTGTTTCTGACACGGTGCTTTCCTCCTGGGGTACTGAGACAGACCGTGATCCCATCGTGCTCATGCTGGCCAACATCACCATTTAAAAGATGGTTCAGAAACTTTCACAGGGACCTGGGTTTTTCTCCCTCATAACACTGGAGTAATATTCTTTTTTTTTTTTTTTTTAAAGAAGGAGGGGACAGAGAGAGAGAGAGAGAGAAAGAGAGAAGCAATCTTTATTTAGTTTCTCATGTGACTTTCATTCCTCAGACACTTTGCTGTGTACATGGTGCTGGGGTTTGAACTCACGTCCTCGTGCATGCCAGGCAAGCACCGTAACCGCCGAGCCACGGCTCCAGCCCTGGAGTAATATTCTTGCTGAATAGATGAGGGACAAAGTTCAGTTACTCAGGAGAGAGAGAGAGAAAAAAAAGAGAGAGAGAGAGAGAGAGAGCCTTTCTCTGGTCACGAGGAGAAAATGTACAAATAAGACCCCCTTCTGATCAGCCCTATGCTAGTACCCAGCTCACATCCACACTGAACTCTGGAGTCTGATGCCGGACTCTAGGGCCCTTTCTACCTGGACCTTAGAGTCTTGAAATAGGTACCATACAGTCACCTCTGTGACCTGGCAAAAGAACACCCAAATCTCCTTAGTGGACTTGTGGGAGGATGCATTCAAGGGGCTTGCAAAAACTTTCAAAGTTGGGGATATAAATTGATATTAAGACAGACAGTGGCATAGGCCTGTAATCCCAGTGACTCAGGAGGCTGAAGCCAGAGGATACCAATTTGAGGCCACTTTCAACAATTTAGTGAGACCTTTAGCAATTTACTTAGACCCTGTCTCAAACAAACAAATAATAAAAAAGGATAGGGGATGTAGCTCAGTGGTAAAACATCTGATTTGGGTTTACTCTCTAGTACCAAAATAAGCCCCCAAACCAAGACAAGACTACTGATATAAAGAGGCTGGGGGTGTAAGTAAGTGGTAGAACACATACTTAGCATGTGTGAGGGCCTGAGTTTAATTCCCAGCACCACAACAAAATGAAAAACCCAAAAAAGATACCAAATGATTGCAGGGATGAACAGTCAATGTCTAAATATCAATATTCTAGGTTCATTTCTCCTTCCTCAATTTCTAAAACACAGTGTTCAAAAACTTCTGAATCTTAAAAAGTCATTACCAAACCCAGGGTCTTCTAAATTTTTTTCCCTGTTACCTTTGAGGAGTTTTATAGCTCTGCATCTTACATTTGGTTCTGTGATCAATTTTGAGCTAATTTTTGTGAGGGTTGCCAGATCTCTGTTTCGAGTCATTTAGTTGCTTGTGGATGTCCAGTTGTTCCATGGACATTGAGGCCTACATTTCAACAAAAAGTGGTGGTCATTTACTTATATTTAACAAGGAGTCCACATGGTCCTGAATAGAGTAGGTGATCCACAAAACTAAATGAAGTATGAATGAGCTTCCCCAGAGACGAACACTGTCTACCTGGAAAGAAAAGACACCTGTTGGTTCTTGGCAAATAAACACACACACACACACACACACACACACACACACACACAAAACAACTTCTGAGCTCAGAACTTTCCTATCTGAGAAGCTGTATTAGTCATGTTTTCCTGGTGAGTTGCATTCTTTAGCCTAAGACTATTTCAAACATGTGTAAATGCATTGAAAGAAAGCAAGCCAGCCAGCCAGCCAAGAGGCAACCCAAGTTCTGTCTAAAAAAGAAATTACTGTCTAGCAAACAATATTCAAAGCTACTGTATTCAGAACAAGAGAATACTGTTTATAAGGCATGCCAGACTACATTTCTTAAATAATTTTCTTTTGTCACTGAAAATGTTTCTGAAAATTAAGGGTAAGTCACCCAGTTCAGCAAATTGTTATATTTTTCAGTTTAGATTTCAGCACACCTTCCCCTTATCTCATCACACTGAACCGCAGAACACCACTTCAAAAAGATACAAATTTAGTTTGTATTTTGATGCAAAGTGCTGAGGTATGGATTTTTTTTTTTTTAAATAAGCATTTCTTCAACAATTTCTTTTTTCTTTTCTTTTTTGGTACCAGGGATAGAATCTAGAAGCACTTAGTCACTGAGCCACATCCTCAGTCTATTTTTTACTTTTTATTTTGAGAGAGGGTCTAAGTTCGTAAGGCCTTGCTAAATTTCTAAGGCTGACTTTAAACTTGTGATCCTCCTGCCTCAGCCTCCAGAGCCACTGGGATCGCAGGCATGTACCACTGTGTGTGTGCCGGCATCCATTTCTTTTTCATGGTTGGAAAAAGAATTTTTTTTTGGGGGGGGGGGACACTGGGGATTGAACCCAGGAACACTTTATCACTGATGTATATATTCTTTTTTTTTTTAAGAGAGAGAGAGAGAGAAAGGGAGAAACATTTTTTTTCATCTGTTTTTTGTTTTTCTGACAGTTGTGTATGTGGTGCTAGAGTTCAAACACAGGTCCTTGCATATGCCTGGCAAGTGCTTTAACTGCTGGGCCACTGCCCTAGCCCACCTTTTTATTTTGAGACAGGGGCTCACTAAGGTGTCCAGGCTAACCTGGAACTTGTGATCCTCCTGCCTCAACCTCCCTAGCATTGGGATAATAAGCAAACACCATCAGGTCCAGCTGCAAACAGGATATATTTAACCCTTTAATTATTTATTTGGTGCTGAGAACTGAACCCATAGGACTTAACCAATAAGCCAAGTTGCTGAAGCTGGCTTTATACTTGGGATCCTCCTGCCTCAGCCTCCCTAATTACTGGGATCACAGGTGTCTGCTGCCATGCACGGCTTAACCCTTTACTTAGATACCTATATACTCCCAAATAAAAGTATTAAAGTGATTTACAAATAACAAAAGTAACTAGAACTTTTTTAATCTGGTAAAAAATAACTCATAGTTTCATGATTAATTAATTTTCAAAAACATGTCATGGCAACCAACATATAGCTCCTATCCACAAATACTCTTATTCTCAAACTGTCAAAAGAACAAAAATGCTTCTGTTTGTATTCATTATTTTAGGAAAAAGAGCACTTGCCATCTCATGAGTTTTGCATAAATAATTCTCTCCTCTCCTCACCTCCTCCCACACCATTCTATGTATTCTATCAACTATAAAAATAGACAAGTAAAATAAACCAATAGATGACAGAGAATCCTAATTCTTAATCAGATCAACCAACACTACTTTCTCATTCTCCATATACTGTGAATATCAATTAAGGACACAATCCAGGGAGTTCTCACTGGATTTTAAACTTGGGAACCTTTAAGTTTGAACAGGGAACTGTACTCTTAGTTACTACAGAATACCCAAATTTAGCAGGGCGCAGTGGTGCATGCCTGTAATTCCAGCAGCTCAGGAGGCTGAGGCAGGAGGATCGCAAGTTCAGAAGCCAGCCTCAGCAACTTAAGGAGACCCTGAGTAGCTCAGCAAGACCCTGTCTCAAAATTAAAAAATAAAAAGGGCTGCGGATATGGCTCCGTGCCAAGTGCCAAAAACAAACAAACCCAAAACACCAAACAACAACAACAAAAACACCCAAATTTTTCTTGTGTTATAATATTTCAAACACCGTTTGGAATTATTTCTGAATCACTGAAGGCTGATCATTTCCATCATCAATTAACCCAATTCCACCATTTGTAATCCAACATTACAAATGAATTCCTAGGAACAACGTACAATTGCCCTAAGTAGTCTTTTGAAGGTTATGAGGTAAATGACACAGATCTTACATAGCTCATTTTTTTCCTTAATGAACATCTGTCTCTTTTACATAAACTCCAGGCAATCAAAGGTGACTGCATCGACTTTCCCTGTTCATCAAGGATGTGAAATCTAATACTTGAAATAAACTTGCATTTGTTAAACCAGAAATCTAATATGTAAAGAAAGATAAGGAAAGCCACTTGCTGTGGCTATGTAAGACCTGCTGTGACATATGACAAATTATGCATCTCATTGCTGTCATCTAACTATACAAAGGCTTCGCCTGTGTGAATTTAAGAATTCCCATGATGTTCAGTGACAGCAATTATTTGAGGACTGTAATGATTCCTTATGTAAAGACAGTCTAAGGAAAATGTAAGAATAGAAACATCATTAGCTGTAACAGCAGGATAAAACAAAATTTTTCATAATGAGAGAGAAGTTGGCCTCCTGATGTCTTTTTTTCTTGAAAAGTGGGAAATAGATCTATTCATCTTTGTGTACTCCTGCTCATCCCCAAGGACAAACTACAAGAAAGAGTTGTGGAACAACATTTAACTAATTCCTTCACTTATAAACTGTAAAAATGACTTTACTATTATATCTAGCAAAGATCAATCCTGATACTCATGCAGATCTCTCAGAAAACCAAAAGCTACAATGTCAATCACTAAATTCCTACTTAATTAAGTAAACAGTTTGGTCTGCTTAAAGGCAAGATGACTTACCAAAATTATTTTATTTACATAAAATAAATGAAATAAAATATTCATCAAACAAACTGTGTGCGGTAGCACATGCCTGTAATCCCAGTGGCTTGGGAGGCTGAGGCAGGAGGATCTCAAGTTCAAAGCCAGCCTTAGCAACTTATTGAGACCCTGTCTCAAAATAAAAAATAAAAAATGGGCTGGGGATGAGGCTTACTGGGTTAAGTACCCCTGGGTTCAATTTCTAGAACCAAAAAGAAAAAAAAAGGAAAGGAAAGGAAAAATAAATAATTTTATCAAACACTAATTCCACCAGCACAGTAGTTCTTGAGGAATGTTTATTTTTGTACTTTGGGGTAGAGAAAGAAACAATTTCATTTATTTTTTCATCTGGTTTTTGTTTCTCTAGCACTTAGTTGTTTATTTGGTGCTGAGGTTCAAACCTGGGTCCTTGCACATCCTAGGCAAGTGCTCCAACTGCTGAGCCACCACTCCAGCCCTATTTCTGTACAGTCACACAGCATTTTAAATTTTAAAATATATTCATATCTATTAGTGGGATCATTTTTAAAATATTACAAACCATTGTTATCATCTGCAGGCCCAAAAATTCATAGAAGAATGATGGAGGCTTTGAAGTATTAAGGAAATAGTAGTTCTCCATATTAACCAAAACAACAACCAGCTTCCCCTCTTACTGCCATACAGCCTGCCGACAGTTGAGCAAACACTTAACAGACTCTGGTTAATAATGCTGAAGGAAATGCTCAGCCTTGATGTATAAGCACCTGTAAATGCAGCATCTCTAAACATTCACTACTGAAAATCTGAAAAAGACAGTAGCTGTTAACAGTATGTTTTACTTAGTATCTTACGTGTAAATAAATGTTTAATTACATGCATTCTTCAAAAATGTGGATGCATAAAGAGGTCCCCAGACCTATGATTATTCTAAGACAACTGCAGTTATACCTTGACTAGTATAGGAAGCTAGAAGATGGTAACTTTTTTTATTTCAAGGAAAGCAATCAATCCATGAGTCAATTATAAAAGAGGTGACCTTTCCATTAAAAAAAATCATACTGTTTAAAAAACTGAGAATGACTTTTAAATAATACTTGAACATAAATTTAAAATGCAAAAGATAACCTATCCCAAAATAGAATTTCAAGTGGTCTTACCACTTTCACTGAGATAGGTCTAATCCTAGCAGAGCTTTAGGAAAAGTCATTGTCCAAATTTGTTTGTATAGTCAACTCCAGTTTCCCTAGTTTTCTTCTTTTTGATATCCTTGGAGGAATATACTTCCTATTCAGAAGTAGTCAAGGACAATAATAGAGTCTGCACTCATTTATGACAATAAATGTGTTCAATTCTAAAGGTGACAGCAGGTGAGGCCAGGGAACTTACCTTTCTAATTTTTTTTTTCAAAATAGGGTTAACAAAAATGATATTTAACTTTCACTAGATGATGAAAAAACAAAGAGGTATTATATTAGTTGTTCTTCAAAAAATGTTTGACCCCCTCAGCTGACTGGACCACCTGCATGATCCTCTAAGATGCTCCCTGTGCGTGGTCAGCAGGCCCCACCTGGCTGCAAACCTGAGCCCACGAGAACAGATTTCCAGCTGCTGTCTTATTTGATATGAAGCTGTCAGTGGAACCAGACCGCTTCCTCTACCCAATTTCTAATTGCAACAATGACAGACTGCCTCTGATGATCACAACAGTGAGCGGTTTCCTCACCAGGTTTATGCTCCTTGCTCTGACCCTAGGGCACAGAACACTGACATGAGAGTCCTGATCCTGTTTATTATACACCATGGATGTTATAACGATTGTTTAAAATGCCCTTATTTGAGCTGGAGTGGTGGCTTGGTGGTTACAGTGCTTGCCTGGCATGTGCAAGGACATGGGATAGAACCCCAGCACCATGTACACAACGAAGTGTTGGAGCAACGAAAGCAACACGAAAAACTAAATAAAATTGATTCTTTCTCTCTCTCATTGTCCCTCTATCTTTAAAAAATATATACTGTTATAATAATAAAAAGTAGTGATGTTGAGCATTTAAAAAATAAAATGCCCTACTTTATATATAGTCAGAATTTATTTAAATAGCTACTTAGATATTAAAATATAGAATTACTTCACGATTGTTACAAATACGACTGGACAGAAATGATCCTTATAATGTATGCAATGGAGATTTGGCAACGGAAACGGCTTTTTCTTTTCAGTGTGAATCTACCAAGTCAGCAGCTTCTAGAAATGTTGTATTTGCTCGCTTTACAGCAATGACCCTACTGTTCTGTTTTGGGACATTAGGAAATATATGATTATTAGCAAAACACTAGCATGAACCACAGAGAATAAGAAAAACAAAACTCTGAAAATAAAAACTCTCAAGTTCTATAAGTCTTGGTTTCAGGAACCAACACCCACCTATAGCTCAGAAAGGATATGCAAATTTGAGGTAAGACTCATCGACTATGAGTTGATGGCTTAGGAATCAATGAGTTTGTCACCCTCGGAGTTCCCAGAGAGGGGGAACCTGACAAACAGGGTGGCTGGTGGACGTGACAGAAAAGAGTTTCAGCATGCGGTAGTTAGACTCAGATACATCAGAGAGACATTTTTAGTGATACAACAAGAAATATATATTCAAGGGAGAATGTGGACCATCTCCAGAGGGAGAGACAGCAACCTCTTCTGGGGGGTGGTTAATATTCATAGAGTGACTGCTGCTACGCGCTGGACTAGAGTCAGGTGGAGTTACCCATTTTGTGCTAGTTTATGTGTATTACCCTCCTGTCAATTCTTGCAGGAAAGGGCAAGGGCCAATATCATGGGCTGGGTGCTTCTTTCACATTTCAAAAAGGTTCACGGGCATTTCCTGCATTCCAATGGTTCACAGGAGTTTTTCTTTTGAGACTCAGTCTGATTTTTTCTGTATCCACAAATCCAATCTGAAAGTCATGTTCATGTTTAAAAATATAATCAAATAAATGGTGAAGAAGGGCAATCTCTTCCTTACAGAATTCCAACTAATAAATGTAGAAGAAATGATGGAATTAAAAAACCAGCAACGTGGGGCTGGAGAAGTAGCTCAGCAGTAGAGTGTTTGCCTGGCATGAGCGAGGACCTGCGTTTGAATCTAAGCGTACACACATAACTAAGTGTCAGAAAAACTAGATGAAAAATTAAAAAAAAAAGATGGTCTTTCTCTTTCTAAAAAAAAAAAAAGGGAAAGAAAGACCCCAGCGCTGTGTAAATACTACAGTAATAACTGTTGTAGATTAGCAACTGGCAATGCACAGTAAAATTAGAGAGCAAAAGTATTATGAGAAATAGGATATTCACATACTCTCCACGTGTTCCCCCATAAGGCCCTAAACAACAAGAAAGATAATTAACTTCATAGTGCAGAAATGCATATCACCGTAACTAAGTACTGTTGGTTATACATGATGCAAACTTCCGGATAAAGGGAACATGTATCTTCTTCATATTTTTTTTGCAGTATTTTTATATGTCTGAAATTATTTCAAAATGAAAAGTGAAAAACAATGAAATGCTATTTTTAGTATAGTACATGTACCACTGTTTCTCCTTAGTAATCTGCACTGTGCTTATGAAAGTTAACAACTTGGTCTTAGCTCCATTTGCAGTTTTCACACCACACAGTGCACCTTCCATACAAATAATTGGAGTATTTCTCTCCTGCCCCACTGGGATGAGCAATATCATCTGTCCTACTCCATGAGCAGGAAGCACGTGACTCAGGGGTAAAAGGCACACATTCCAGGCACCTAGCTAAGTGCCTAACTCATGGCTGAATAAATGAATCCTGAACATTAATTTTTAAATAAAAATTATGGGAAAAAAAGGCAGGAATAGGATATAAAATATTCTGGACTCTTACATCATCAAGTTTTAAGAGTAATTTCCCATCAAGAGGAGAAAAACAAACTTCACTTTTAGAAAGTAGCTCAGTCTTACACTTTGTTTTGTAATTGGTTTTCTATTTCTACAGCACCTTTTCATCTCAACAGTCATCGTTTCTAAAGATCAAACAACACAACAGCAAAGCGAGCATTTATTTAGGGCTTACTATATGTCAGGCATTTGCCAGCTGCGTCACAGTGTCTCTTTACAGTGTCACGATAACAGCCCTGTGGACTGGGCACAGCTATAGCGTGCGTACCCTGCTTTCACAGATACGGAAACTTGTGCTTCAAGTAGCTGAGTGACTGGCTCAGGGTCACGAAGCCCTGTGTCCCGTGTTTCACACAGGTCACTGTGGCTCCAGAACCTGAGCTCGCAGCTACGGTCCTCAAGAGCTTTCTGATTTATATACTCATAAATTAAAAAAAAAAAAGGACTTAAAATTTAAAAAGAAAAAAAAAAAATAAAGCCCTGCTCAACTACTTAAGACACCAGAAGAAAACTGCTTAGGAGGTAGAAGGCAAGCAGGTAAAACACAGAGTAAAACATACTCACCCCCTTTGTGTCTCTATAATTTTCTGTTCTTCTCATTTTACCCACCCACAGTAAAGATTCCCTCATGAAAAAAAAAATTCTAATTTCCCCCCAACTGATAGTAAAGACAGAAAAATAACAACCTGATCTTCATTGTTCAGAACAGGCTGGCACCTCAGGATGCTCCTCAGGGTGGGGAGCGAAGGGTGCAGCGTTCATCCTCCAGCAGGGAGACACTGCCAGGTGATGCGCAGGTGGGCAGGGGCACAGGGAGTGAACTCAGGGGGCAGGAAGGGTCGGAGACTGGGGGGCTGCCATGCCCTCCTCAACTGGACCGTCATTCTTTTTTTTTAAATTTGGCTGGGGGGTGCCAGGGATTGAACCTACAGGCATTTAACCACTGATCCACATCCCCAGCCCCTTTGATTTTGAGACAAGGTCTTGTTAAGTTGCTTAGGGCCTCATGAAGTTGCTGAGGCTGCCTTTGAACTTGTGATCTTCCTGCCTCAGCCTCTTGAGCAACTGGGATTACAGGTATGCCCCTGTGTCCAGCCTTTAATTTTTTAATTCCTATACTCAAAAGCTAGATTCATAATGTACTCTAAAAATACTTCTTTGCCCCAAATGGTATCAACTGTGTTCAACAAGTGAAAGACCAGGCCAGCCAAAGTCCACATGTAGAAAAGTTGATATAACTCTTTGCAAGGCCTCTCAGGTGTAGCCTTAGGAGCACGGTGTCTCTGGCTCACATGCTTGGGATTGCTGTAAGGACCAACTGAGCCTGCAACTGAGCCTGGTACCTGGTGAGCAAATCTTACCAGCACTATCATCAATGTTCCTGGAGTGCTGGTCTGGAGTAGAAACTTAACATATTAAGACAGCTTTAGGAGAGATAGTGAAATGGCTAGGTAGTCAGGACAAAGGGCCCCATCTAAGAGCTAGCAGGTAGAGAGTGATGGACAGGGTGTGCTCAGGGCCTTCATATGCAAATGACCACGAGTCTCACCTATGGGAGCAACTCCTTTGTCCCTGAGGCGGGAAAACTAAGAAATGGGGGTGGACACAGATGGGAACTTGGAAAGAATTGCTACCTGTCTTGCATAGATTTTAACCAATGACTTTGGTACTAAGTTTCAATGCCTGCTTTGCATAGGTTTCAACCGATGATGTAGATGCATTTCTCAATGCCTGCTTTGCATGAATGCTAATTATGCTCATACCCCAAATCTATATAACCCCTGGCCTGACCTCCACTAGACGGTGTCCTGCTTCCTGGTATCCCTCTGCCTTGCGGAGTCTCTGCTCTCCTTCCTTAAATAAATCCTACTCCTTTTACTCCTCCTTCTGTGGTTGTCCGTGTATTTTATTCTTCAAATTCATGAGACAAGAACCCAGAAGATTGGCGCGGAATTCCCGGGGTGAATTTCCACCACACCAAGAGCTGCAACACCCAGCTTTTAGCTGGAGAGCTCTAACACTATTTCAGCTGCAGACACCTGCAGCCAGCCCAAATTTCCAGTTTTAACTGGGAATGGCTGCAAACACTAGAAGCGGGCTATTTTGGCTGCTGGAATCTGTAGTCAGCCAGTGGGAGCAGATAATCCGGTCTCATCTGAAAAACCCTGCACCAATATCATTGTTAAAGTTCACTGAAAACAAAATATGAGTATTTGACTTAGTCATTATGAGAATATTACTAAACAGTGCAGCCGGCAGTCCATACGGCAGTCCTGCAGATGAGCCAGGGCTACAGAGCTCAGCGTTCATCCACAAATGACAGCATAGACCCCAAAGCTCAAAGTGGACAGGGTTCAAAGGCGGGCTTGACTACAATGTCCACTTTGTCTTCCTCAGAATTAGCAAATCTAAAACTGCCATGCATCACACCTTTTGTTAGAAGAAACTATGATGTTTGTCTCTGGTATGTCACCTTCTTGTTTACTTTTCAGGTTCATTTCCTGGTACTTGCGATTTGGGAGGGACATTTATATACCTGCTGACAATGCTGTTTAAACAGTTCTAGAACTGTATCCTTTCTTGTTGAGCTTTTTGTAGCAATATTACACCATGTTCCGCACACACTACTGCTAACCTGTTTCCCGTTTACTAGCTTGTTTATTTTAATTAAATAGCAACCTTTAAAAGTCCAAATTTAGAAAGTCAATTAAGGGTTGATGATTCACATTAGGAAAGGAGGCTGCCTTAAAGCAGGTTTACAGCAGTATTCCTTTCCAAGGTCCAATCTCTTTCTAGCAGAGGTGAAAAGTGTTTTAGGAAGCTGTGCTTTTTAAATCCATGGAGAAACCACTCAGAAGGAACACATGCAAAAATGACACAAAGCAAAAATCGTTTCTAATTCCAAATACTATTCACCTTTACTAAGCAGAAAATTGTCCCCCTCAACTTTAGAAAGTTTCATTTTTCTAAAAGTAACCTCAAAACTTGGTCAGTGTCTCCCTCCAAAATTTCAAATCTGTGTAAAATTCAGGCCTTCCTTAGGTGATAATTACTGCTTTTTTAAATGGGATTTTAAAGATGTAATCCATTTTTCCACACCTGTAGAGATGTATGTGGTGATGGGACACCAAGACAGGGGGAGGGGCCATAACTGATAGACACAATAAGACAAACTCTGGCAGTGCTGGCAGCTTCCAGATAAAGGAGGGACCAATTGGGAGTCTTTAGAGCAGTGGGAATTATGTGGTCAATTGCATATTAATAGTCCCCAACAAATCAGGACTCCTAGTATCCACACCCTTACACAGACCCCTCCCACACTGACCCTGGTCTTCACCATGAGGCTTGCTTTGGCCAGCAGATGAGGCTCAGTACCTGAGCCTTGGACTTGTCCTTCCAAAATGTTGTTTCTGCAACAGCCCCAGGTGACCACCAGATACGTGAATGGGGGCCACCCTGGGTCATTGAGCCTGTGGATTCCCCAGGTGACCACAGCCATATACATGAGACCAAGAACTGCCCCCACAGAGCTGAGGTCAAACTGTGGAATCATCAGTCCAGAGTGGTAATTTCAAGCTACCAAGTTTTGAGATGATTCATTATATCACAATAAATAACTGCTCAGAACATTTAAAGTTAGGGGATATATAACTCTCTCTATATAGTTAGGAGTAAAGAGGCAGAGCAGAGTAAAAGTAGACAAGTTTTAGGTTTGGAATTCAAAAACCCATAGGAGATTTAAAGGTCCCATGATTTGAAACCTAGGTTGATCCCCTTGGTACCAAGCAACCTTGCCAGCTGGGTAAAATTGTCATCCTCATCTATTGATTCCATTCACAATAATTTACAGATATGGAGGCAAGAATTTAAGAGCTGAAAGACTATAGAGATGACCAAAAAAAAAAAAAAAAAAAAAAGGAAAAGAAACGAAGAAATAAAACCATTCTGGTCATGCTAACACTCAGCCCAGGGTGCTCCGTCATAACTACACACACTGCATGATTCAGGCTGCTACAGACTCTATTCGGAGATTTGTGATCTTCAAGAGCGCTGACCCTTCTCCTGCCCTAATGCATGCAGGGTATTTGCTCTTTCCTTCCTTGCATGGTGAGGCTCAATGGCCAATGGGAATCATCCAGGTGGTGAACACACAACATGAAGTGCACCTGCTAACAGGTCTCAGTGACCACACTGCCAAGACAAAACCAGAACTCAGGCCCATCCCCACCAAACCAGCTCAGGCAAAGAGTGCACTGCTGGAAAATCCCATAGAACCTGTTTATTCAACATTTAGTCTTGATGTACATTAAGCTGCAAGATGCACAGTACTTGTATACTAAAAGGGTCTCACAAGTGTTCTTTGAAACAAACATTTTCTGATTTGCAGAAAGAATCTGAATGAATAATTTGAAAATAAGTGTGAAGGCAGTTTTGCAATGGGTCTGGAAATGAATGCCATCTCTGGAAAATTTGCACTCTCGAAATCCTTCGTTTTGCAATTTGATCAGCTTATTGCCATCACCCCTCTTCCTGAGCAGTCCCCCAGGACCTTGGCCTACAGTGGAATCTGTACTAATGATCCCCAGTGGGGCCCCAGGAGGACTGCGTTTTGGATAATAATTTGCACTTTGAAGCAAGTTTCATCTTCCTGGTTGACTGTACTTGCTTAGAAAGAACAAAATTAAAATGGAAAGTATTTGATTTTGATTAAAAAACATCCTATGTAAAACTAGAGATGGAGACATTAAAAGCACATCATATTAAATGAACTCCACTCATCTGTGCCAGACTGTCCCTTCTTTGAACAATCCCTTCTTTATGTCTCCTAATTAAGCCTCTACATGTGTACAGACAGATTCCTCGGTTAATTTGACTTAAATTCTTCTTAATAACTCTTCACCTGCACTCTCTGCAGAATCAATCTTCCTGACTTCCTGCTTTCACTTATTCTTAAAAAATGTTTTAAAGTATTCCTACCTAAATTAAGTATAAAACCAAAAGGATGGGGCGGGAAGAATTTAACATAACTACTTAATAATCTCCCACATTCTTATGTTTTTCTTACTTTCTCTTGATTCTATCTTAACACTTTTCAAATTAAACATTTTAAATGAAAATTATTTATTACTATTCCCACAGTAAACAGAAATCAATTTTTTTAAAGGAAGGAAAGAAAACACTTTTCTATTGTTATTCTATGTTCAATTGAAAGACACACTTTAAAAAAAAGAAAAAAAGACAATTTATTGGCTTTTGTTTTATGAGAAATATGTTGGACCTTGAAGCTTAATGAAGCAGGTCTAAAACTTAGGGTGTTAAGGAATATTTATCACAATTTTTCTAAAAGACTAAAGGCATTATACCCATTATACCCATGTTAGAATCTTTCTAGTAACTATCTTTTTTTTTTTTTTTAAAGACAGAGACAAGAGGGACAGAGAGAGAGAGAGAGAATCAATTTTATTTTTTTTCACCTGGCCTTTGTTTTTCCAATACTGTTATGTATGTGGTGCTGAGGTTTGAACTGGGGTCCTCACGCATGCCAGGCAAGCGCTCATCCTCACAATCTCCAGTGTTTATTTGAAAACTTTTAAAACCACTTACTTTGTTAACATCATCCTGAGGGTGTGCTTGACTAACAATGCCATGGAGTTTAGCTGGAAGATGTATGCTGGAGGGGACAGACAGAAGTTCTGCACACACCTTCAA
>PVKS010012256.1:0-54269 GCA_004027875.1 Aplodontia rufa
TAATGCCTACATCTTAACATTAACTAAACAAAAAATTGTTTTGGGATTTAATTCTATTTTGTCTTTAGTATTTTGATTGTCATTTTCTTTTTCTTAAATTATAATTTTCTGAGATTATATCTTTGATTTTTTTCACATTTTGAAAATGTTTAGCCCATTTATTTTCAATGTCTTTTTGCTCAGGAGGAAGTCTTTAAAGTAAAAATGTCTTCAAAGCATTGCTGCATGTCAAAGGCTTTTGGTACATTTGGTACCTTTCAGATTATTTGTAATTTTAACTGTAATTTTCTCTGTTCTTAAAATTTTACTTTTAAGTGCTATTTTGAGTTTCTAGTTTTATGCAAGTTTTATTATTTGTTTGACTTTTTTTTGGTTGTTGATTTTTAAGTTTCTTCCTTCATGATCTGTGAGATAAAAATCTTACTTTGTTAAAAAGCTTCATTTATAACTCAACAATCAATTTTGTTAGGTTACTTTTATATTAAAATCAACTATATATATTTGATGCATGTCTTGATATATATCCACTAGGGCAAAAGATCTAAATGTATTTTCCAATATTTAATTTATGCATCAATATTTATTTCTCAATTTTATTTTTTCTTCCATCTTGCACATGTGTGTTTAAATGTCTCACTATGGCATGGAATTTATTGATATTCCTTATGTTACACAAGTTTACTCTTTGTAGGTTTTGAAACTGATTTCTCATATCTTCAGGTAGTGTTTACCTTATTAATATCCAGTGTCCAGCTTACCCATATTAAGATTTTCTATATTTTGGGTACTAATATTAACACAGTGACTTACATTTTAATTATTTTACATCACTTTTCTGAAGCATTTAGTGTTAGTATTCCTTTCTATATTTTATTCACAAATGGATAATCTCTGTAGTGAAAGCATGCAGTTTAATCAAATTGTATTTATTATAATTAATATTATACTTAGATTTAATTATATCATAACCTTATTTGTTATAATCTTTAATAAGATTAATATTTTTAGTTATTTTACATTATATTCTGATGTTTCCTTTATTGGAAATGATGTGTTTGAAGTGAGCTATAATTTTATTTTTTATTAGCATGTATGATGTATGCATGTTAATGGGGCACAGGTGATACATGTGGGGAAGGTGTTTTTCTCTTAACATTTCTCTATGTGTGATGCAGCATTGTGGTGACTGGCGGCTGAGAAGGTGGGATTGGCTTATGGGGGTGGACAGTAGTATTAAAAGGCAGTCAGTGAATCAGTTCTGCTCTCTTGCTGAGTGTGGTTCACCCTGCAGTTCACAGTAACCCATAACTCATTCTTTGAAGATGTAAAGGGGAGGAGCTCAAAGGCACTGAATGGAATGAATTTATTCTTTGATATGAAAATATCTAATTTTGTTATTTAATATAAAATAATCTTTTACTAATGATTGTTCCAAATTATTAGCACTTGATACACATCCCAAGTTTTTAAGTCTGAAATTATCCTATACCTTCAGATGTGTTCTTTGATGTATATCTTCCATATGCAACAGACCTTGGCATGGTTTTAATACTGAAAGCAATAGTGCAGTATAGTACGCTATAGTTTGTGTATTTCTTATTTTTAGTGCAGTTTTGTTGTTTGAATTCAGTTTCACATCTGAGATAGTTTTTTTTTTCCTGTTTATATAGCTCTTCCAACAATTTCTTGGGCTCAACTGCTACTGAAAACTGGTTTTATTCTTAAGTGCTGTAATGTCTTAACATGAGTATGATATTATAATTAACAGTGATTTCATCTTATCAGTTCACATCATAAATCACTGCCTTTAAGCTTTTATAATTTTGGGGGGGGAACCATAATATTTATTGTATCCATTTTAAAGTAAATAGTACTGTTCAATGCATTTGTACTGTGAAAGTAATCTACAGAATGCTCTCATCTTGCAAATCTGAAACCTTATGTCCACAGAACAGCAAGTCCATTTTTCATCTTCCCTAAGCCCTTGGAAACCACCTTTCTATTTTCCGTTTCTATGAATTTGATGACTTGGGATGCCTCCCTTAATGGAATCATGCAGTGTTTATCTTTTTATGACTGGCTAACTTCATTTAGCATAATGCCCTCGAGGTCCATTCACATTGCAGCACGTAACAGGATTTCCATGCTTTTTAAGGCTGAAAAAGGTTCCACTGTGTGTAAATGCACACTTTCCTCTATTCACTGATCCATCCATGGACACTTAGGTCAATTCCACCTCTTGGCTGCTGCCAATAGTGCTGCTACTGCCTGTATGATTTTTATTGCTTCTCTTAGTACGATTTTCATCATGCATCTTGCAATTCGTGAAACCATTATATTTGAAATAGACATTTTTTAGCATGACTACCACCTACCTAAGTGTCATCTTTTCATCTTCAACATGACACAGCTACATGCAGTGAAAAGCTCTACCCGTTTGAATCTTTTAGGGAATTATCCTCTGTATCATTCTAGATTCTCTGTCCATCTTTCCTTTAGCTTCTTCTGCAGTTACTACTAGTCATATACTGGGAATTTTTATCCTGCCTGTTTCTAATGCTTCCTTTTTTATGTTTTTTAAAGAGAGAAGGATAGTAAGAGAAAGAGAGAGAGAGAGAATTAGTCTTTACTTAGTTTTTCACATGCCTTTCGCTGCTCTGACACTTAGTTGTGCATGTGTTGTGCTGGGGTTTGAACCTGGTCCTTGTGCATGCTGGGCAAGCACTGTAATGGCAGAGCCACCGCTCCAGCCCCTCTAATGCTTCTTAATACTTTTTTTTTTTTTTTTTTTTTTTTTTTTTTTTTTTTTTTTTTTTTTTTTTTTTTTTTTTTTTTACTTTCTATGTGTTATTTAATGTAAATTCCTCAGTTCTTCTTTTAAAATGCTTTTAATCCTGAATTTTAGTTATACATAGTATGTGAGGTTCATTTTGAGAAAATCACAAGTGTGGAAAATGATTAGCTTTCAGTCCCTGTACTTCTTCCTTCCCTCCTCTCCTCCCTGCCCCTACCTCCATTCCTCTGCTTGTCTTCCTTCTGTTTATTTATTTTTTAACTAGTGCTTACAGATATACACAATTCACTATAGCATATCCACATATGTTCGTAGCATTATACCCTCACCTCCTTTCCCATCCCTCCTCCCCTCTCCATCCTCTTCCTTTATCCCAGTGATCACTCTTCTATTTTCATAGGATTTATCTTTCACCTTTAGTTCTGGTCCAACTTCTACATATGAGATAAAAATATTCCACTCGACTTTCTGAGCCTGGTTTATATCACTTAGCATGGTGTTTTCCAATCCTATCCGTTTACCTGCAAATGCTGATTTCATTATTCTACATGGCTGTGTGGATTTACTACATTTTCTCCACCCATTCGCCTGTTGACAGACATCTGGCTGATTCCATAACTTGGCGATTCTGAGGTGCACTGCGATAAACAATGCTTTGCATGGATCACAATAGTATGCAGATTTTAATTCTTCTGGCTAAATTCTGAAGTATGGGATAACTGAGTCCCGTTCTTTTTCTTTTGAGGAAACTGCAAATTGTTTCCCAAACTGTTTCTGTTAATTTTCAGTTCCACCAACATTGCGTGAATATAACATTTTCCTGCTTTCTTCCCTGAATTTTTTATTTGTATACTTGAGATTGCCCTTCTAAGAGAAGTGAGATGAAATCTCAATTAGTTTTTATTTGCATTTCCTGATTGCTAGGGATGCTGATTTTTTGTTTTCATACACTTCTTGGTCATTTGTGTTTCTTTTGAGAAATGTCTGTTTGGTTATTTTGCCCATTTCTTGGCTGTGTTTGTGTGTGTTAAATTTCTTGAGTTCTTCACATATTCTGAATATTACTCCCCTGTCAGAAGAGTAACTGGCAAATATTTTCTCCCATTCTGTAGGCTCTTTCTAACACTGTTGTTTCTTTTGCCATGCAGAAGCTTTTAAATTTCATGCCATTCCACTTACTGTTTCCTGGTTTTAGTTCTTGAGCTTTATGGGTCTTGATAGGGAAGTCCGTTCCTGCACCTGCATGTTGGAGAGTGGATCGTACCTGTTCTTCTGTGAGTTTCAGAGTTTCTGGTCTAATTCCTTGGTCCACTTTTGTTCAGGTTGATAGCTAGGGACCTAGTTTCATTCCTCTACATATCGATATCTAGTTTTCCTAGCACCATTTGTTAAAACAGTTATATTTTCTCCAACATATATTTTTGGAACTTTGTCAAATATCAGATGATTGTGTCTATGTGGGTTTTTCTCTGTCTTCTATTCCATTCCACTGGTTTTCAAGCCTCTTTCAATATTAATTACATGTATTTTTAAAAAATCATCGCTCAACTGTTTAATATGAACTCAGGTATTAAGATATCTCCATTATTGTTCTTCTTGCTTAGTATTGCTATGGCTATTCCGGGTCTTCTATTCTTCCAGATGAATTTTAAGACTATGTTTTTTCTAGTTCTGTGAAGACTGTCATTGGCACTTTGATGTAGATTGCATTGAGTCTGTATAATGCTTTTTATTACATAGCCATTTTGACAATGTTAATTCTTCCCATTCAAGAATGTGGGATGACTTTCCCTCTTCTAAGGTCATATTCAATTTCTCTCTTTATTGTGTTGATCATACCCAATCTAGAATGCATCCTAATTATTTGCTATATTAAATTTAACAGATATTTTCCTAATATATTTTATCAATCCTTTAAAAATATACTCTTCTTCCATTATATATGTCTGTTTTGTCTTCAAAGATATAAACTACAATGATTTATGTCTAAGTTATTTTTCAAAACCAAGTATCCTATTGTAAATGTTAGGACTATATATATTTCTCAACTTCACACTGTCTTACATAAATATTTTAGTAGATATCATATACTATCTATGGATATTTTCTACAATGAATAAAATAATAAAGTTTAGGAGAGAAAATAATTCAATAAAACCTAATTGTCAGCCTTTCAATTTGTTTTGATGATATCACATACTAAGTGGAATTATCTTTATTCTCTTCCATCAGTAATCCTGAGAGTAAGGTAATATGATTAAAAATGTTTTCTTTCTTATAGATGATGTCTCTGTTTTCTTTTTTTTCACCCTAGTTTCCATTAACTACATATGACTAGTTGTATTCCTGGAATATCCTCTGGTCAAAAGAAGCTTGAGGAGAGAAGGATAATGAATAGATCAAATGAATCTCTGATATGGGGATCCCATGAATTATAGAAGATGGTTTTAGACACATGTCAAACCCAGTGTTAAAAAAAAATAAAAATAAATGTAATCCCAGAAAAATATTGAAGGGTATTCTAAATTATTACACAAATTCAAATACTGTTGATTTTTGCAAGTGCTTCTTGACTAGTTAACATGGGTCAGTAAGTGTTTGTCCTGTATTTTAGTCTCCAAATACATCCTGGAGAAGAGGTTATCTTCATTCCATTTTCCTGTAGAAGAAAAAGTGAGCTCACAAAATCCAATTCAGTCAGCTGGATGTAAAATTTGGTTTCTTGACTCTGAAACCAGTACTCTTTTTGAATCAAAACCACTGGCCGTTATGGAAATAGAGACTTTGGGTGTCCATCTTTGATAATTGCATCGTCTCTTGATTTCATATTTACTTTCTGAAAATATCCAACTATGGCATTATTTTTTGTATTATCATAGCAAGAATGCTTTGCAGCTTTCTTTGTTTAAAAGTTTTCTATTAAGGAGTCAAGTTGTTGTACAATCATAAATGCATATAAAGTAACAATATGATAGGGATCTGTTCTTAAACCAGCATTACCTCCACATTACCCACACTCCAGTCTCTTGATTCTTGAATATTTCATCCCTATAAGCAATATAAATGTTTAGATTGTGAATTTTCAAGAATTAAATGATTGCATAAGTATTATTTGTATTCTCAGGAGGTGAGTGAGGAGTATCTTACATTATTAATTTTCTCCCTAAATCCCTCCCTTTCTTCCCTCCATCTCCCCTTCTCCTGACTCTTCCCCATCTTCTCCCTCCTACACACACATATCTGTGGTTACCCTTGATTATGTTTTGCTATGACCCTAGCCTGGGTTTTGATCTAACCTCTACAAGTGAGGGGAAACATTTGACCCTTGAGTCTCTGGGTTTGGCTAACTTTGCTCAGCAGGATTTCTTTGCAGCTTTCTAAGAAGGAAATATCCTTGTGTTTGTGTTTCCATTCTTCAGGGAATGCCTTCATTTATTGTTCATGGTATTAGCAAACTGCTGAGGAGAGAAAGACAGGTTCTGGGATGCACGGAGAAGTTCCAAGGACAGGGAGAGGATCTCCGGAGACAAACTGGGGGACCCCAGGTTCAGGGTGTAGAAGGCAATGTGCCCCATGCTCCAGTGCCCACACATGCCCGCCACTGTGTGCCTGAGAAATGGAGCTGCTGACCTTGGACAGAACTCATGCTCGGGTGAAGAAGGTCTTCTAACCTGAGGACAGAAAGACGAGCTACAGTCCACTGACAAGCTTCTGTAGCAGGCACAGTGTGTGCCTGGCCTCATTTCCTCTCTAAGGGGAGCTCTTTCCTGAGAGTTCCTACCAAACACTCCTCAGTTTGTGTTGCCAACTTGATTCTAAAAGCTCAGTGAGATATAAATATGTAGATGACACAATATAAGGATGCTCATTTGACAAAGCTACCATGCACACCAATTGCACACGTGTCTTATTTTATGGAATGACAAAGTGGCTATGACATAAAAGCAGAAAGGACTCATGCTTCAACTAAATAAAATAATGTCTTTTTATATAGTGTATGAGCCATGATATGAGAGGCCTTTTCTGCTTATTAATATGGTACAAGAGCATTTTTCCTTGGAATAGTATGTATAATCAAATCCTGCAAATATTTATACACCTCAGTTTCCAATTTCCCCAATGACTTGGAAATTAATTTTTAAATTAACCTAAAATTGCCATGAGTTTCAGATCCACAGGGGTGATTAAGCATGGACAAGTAACCATTAAAGTTCATGACTAAATGGAAATGTGTGGTCCAAACCCGAGACCGTACGATAAATTTGTAGTTTCCTTTCCACCAGACAGGTTTTACAAGTTTTCATTCTGATTTTTGTCCTGGAATGAGCCCCTTTGTGGTTTCAGAAATGGTCACAAATCTAGGGCACATGTTGTACTTCTCTTTGCTGCCACATTTCTTATTTTCTCCAGAATACTATTTTTTTTATTTAAAGAGAAAGGGACAGAGAGAGAGAGAGAGAGAGAGAGAGAGAAAGACAGAATCAATTTTTTTTAGCTTTTCATCTGGCTTTCATTTCTCAGACATTTGATTGTGTACATGGTGCTGGGGTTTGAACCCATGTATTTGAACGTGCCAGGCAAGGGTTGTAACCTCCCAGCCACCACTCCAGCCCTCTCCAGAATACTTTTTAATAAAATTTTAAAGATGAATTTAAAATTTCTTAGTCAAAAATTGCAATTTTGTATCATAAAGGAAAAAGCTCACAGGCCCTATTGATATACTCATTGATTAATTATCTCAATTTAAGCGAATGGGAGTCCTGGTGAGTTCAGTGAAGTTTAAAACTTTAATGAAAGGCAGAGCTAGGACAGATCAAATAAATGATCTGTGTTTATTATCATTGTTTTATCATTAGTTCCTACTGAATCCAGCCAACATCGGTGAATCCTTAGGAATGGATCAACCTTAGTTCGTAAGGATTTATAGGATCTGCCTGTATTCATGTGCTGTGAAGAGGAGTGAGTCTTCACTTTATAAGAATGAAGTTCAATTTCTTGGATAGGACCTGTGCAGGTGTGTATAAAATATTGCTAACAAAAGGAACATATTATGGAATTAATCTTGCACGAATACACACTTGCTCAGGAGTGTGTAGCTCTGCATGAGCAACAGTGGAGAACACTGCCTCCCCTCTGCAGACTTCAGTTATTGAACCTGGACTGTGGAATGAGATACACCTGCAATCATAGTCGTTGCCCAGTGATTCAATGCTAAGGAAGACTTTTTCCCCACCTTTCTCCATGCTCAGTGCGGTCATGTTGAGTACAAAGCGACTAAGAAAATCTTGGAGATGAATGTGAAGTTCACCTTCCTAGAAGCTTGGAGGTGGTAGCAGGAATGCTGGAGGCAGCATCAAGCCATGCGGACACAGCTTCCCTGTTTTGGTGCTTCTCCCATCCCAGGTTATATGCTCCAGCAAGGGGAATAGATGCCTCCCGGGTGTCTTTTCTGTCCTCAACACACAATGATCACAGGTCCTGACTTCCCTTGCCTCTGTGTTCAACTGAATTCCTTCCCTGACTGAATCTTGTCTCAATTATCCTTGGTCGGTCCCTCAATAATACTAAGTTGTATGCTACCTAGGAAATAAATTTCAACGTGTTTCATAAATGGAAAAGTCAAGAAGTATGTGCAATATCAATCTATTTGGCATAAATTATTGCTGCACTAAATGAAGGCTATTTTCAATGCCATTGTGTGTTCTGACATTTACTTTTGGTAAAAGAGAGCACAAAGATCCCGGAACAAAGGGAAGGTTCATTTCTGAGGCAGAGGCAGAGCCTTCAGGCGGGGTTGCCTTTTCTTCCAAGGGTGGAGATCCTTCTCTGTTCTCACTACATCTGGCAGCACAGATGGCAGGAAAATTAATAGGAGGGAGGCAGCATTGACCTCATGTGGATATAAGCAAGCCCTGGGACTTCACTGGCAGGCAGATCTGATAATATCCTTAGAAGAGACCTTGAGAGTTCATGGAGTTCAGCTCCCCGCTGCTGACAGAGCTGTGCTGGACACAGTCCGACGTCCTGGGCTAGCACCCTTTAGTAACATCATGGATGCCCCAGAATAGGTCACGGATGAGAAACACGCAGTTCACCTCCCTAGGTAAATATGGAAGCAATATTAACATCTGCTTAATATTAGTATATCCTGTTGGAAAAAGGAGCTGGGAAAAATGACTATTTTTCAGTTGTCTCTAATGTGCGTATTAAACCCACTATTGAAGTCACCATAGGCTAAATGCCTGTAGAAATATGTTCATCTTTACATAGTTTGGTAGGGATAATCCAACCAATTTGTTTCAGGGACATATTGGTAACTGACTAGAGTCAATAAATAAATGAATGGCTATCATAAATGTCATCTATGGATTACAGATTGACATTTGTTGATCTGTGTTTTATGAATTTTCTCAACTGCAGTTCAAGACCAGAAAGTTTTGAAAGGCTGACCCAGAAGTTATTCTCTGTCACTATCTTCCAGTAAAGGTGGCTTCATGTGGCAATGGGCTGTAAGCCAAGGCTCTTGGAGGATTTGAAAGACATTAAAAGGACATCTGGATCTCAAGCTACCTTTTCTCTTTCTGGTTTCCTTGAATATGGACAGGAAGCAAAGCACAAGGATTGCAAATTCCAAATGGCAACATAATTTTGCTGCTTGAAATTACTTAATGCCCATTTGTAAACCAGGTTTAATTCACTGAATTTATTCATAAATGACACGCATACTGTTGTTGACATATTCTTCCTCACATCTGAATGGCAAAAGTCTATGCCATGCTAGTAAGAAAAGTATTTATTCAAGTCTTCCTCTATTAGTTCACTGATCACATTTAAGTTTACAATCCAGAAAGCTCTTTCAAATCTTAGACAAGCAGAAACTTTTTCTTAGTCTTGAAAATTTTTGCTCCACTCATTTCTCACTCTATCTCAGATAAATAAGCCATCCGTCACTATGTTGTGTTAGCTCCTTATTTACTGTTTAGAATTAAATTTGGAAAAAATACCTGGTAAACCTAGTCACATATGTCTGAATAATAATACAAAATGAAACACGAAAAGGGTTTACTATGAGGAGGGCTTGAAAACCAAATATATGAATCCATGTATATGAATATGAGTCCCTTTATGTCAGTGATGAGGGGGCTGTGTTCAAACTTTGATGTTTCAACATTTTATGAAGAAATCCAAGTCAGCCAAGTCAGCAGTGGCCTAAGTCACTTTGGCCTATAATTGCCTGTCTTCACTTCCATACAAAATATCTAGGAAGCTTAAGATGCAGATATTTGGTCCCATCTGCAAAAGTTGGTTCACTGGGTCTCGCTGTAGAGGGCAGGAATTTGCATGTCCAGTGAGCTCCCAGGCAGTTCTGTTTCTGGAGCTTTAAGGATCACACTTTCAGCAGCGTGAACTATTTTGAAGAGTGTTCGTGAACAACCATGGTTGTATTTGCACTTCCTTCACTATGGGGAAACCATTTATGTTTGGGAAAGGCCTTGATACCAGCAGCTTTAAAGCCATGCTTCTATTTAACAGGACCTTTTTCTTGCAACGGCCAACTCCACTTTAAATTTAGCCCAGTATCCTGATTTCCCACATGCATGACTCTTAAATTATGTGAAGACATTTCTAAAAACAAGTAGTTTCCTTACTCCAATTCCAATAACCCTTATTTTCATGGGTTCCCATCATTTCCATCTCTGGAAACCATTATGATTCATGTCTGGTCCTATACAAAAAATCTTTAAAAATGTTCTAGGACTATAATAAAATGGCTTGTAGAGACTAAAATTCATGGAAAAGTGTGTGACTCTGTTGTGACACAATGAATATATTTTCAGTTTTTCGAAACATTTCTATTTAAGTGAGGAAGAAGGACAGTATTCTCTTTCTCTCTCTCTGTTTCAATCACTCGCACACACTCCCAAGTCTCATATGCTGGACCCAACAGGGAAGATGCTACTTAATCCTGAAGGAGGGACGGGCAGCTCTGAGGAATCCCATGCAGCAGGTGTCTGAAGGACACTATTTAATCTCTGATTTGGGAAAGAGCAATCACTTGGTAGCTGCTGGTATTTGTTTAGTGAAAACTCCAGATGTTGACGCTTCCCATGGCCAGTGACATGTCATGATCTGCACACGGCTGCTGAAGGATGATCGAGCCCAACAAGTTCATGATTGTCACTGCAAATGGCTCCTTATTCTTTGTGTTGTTGGTGCACAGCCTTATGGCATGTCTCAGGTATTTTTCAAGTGTGCAGTTGAGCCAGATAAATAAGATTTATTCAATTTATTTTCTCAGAATTCTACAAAGAGCTCTGACATATGGGGAATTTTAATATGAATCTAGAATACCATCATTTTTAGTCCATAGATAACCTGGAAATGAATCTGAATGTGGGAAATTTCTGTTGCAAAAATACACATTTTCAAACTTTGAACATGGGCCAATAGAGGAAAGTGCAAACATTTGTTGATTTGTCGGAGAGTGATTTAAACTTTAAAGTTTTCCTTATTTTTATTCTTTATGGTCAGCTAAATAAAGGAAAACATCCCAAATTAATCCCACATTCACAGAAATATGTTCAGAGCTGTTTCTAAGATGCTTCAGGATTGATTGGTGGTTTCCTGCCAGAGAGCACGATTCTTTCTCTGGATTTTATAAGACTCATACAAGGATGTGAGGGACTTCACAGGAGTGAAACTATGAACAGAAACAAATGTTAGGTACTTTTTGAGCATTGTCAGGGACTTCATGAGCACCCACTCTTAAGAGGATATAGTTCATCCACACCAGCTTCCTCATGATGCTCTCACAGGGCTCCTGCGCAGGCAGAAGGTGAACTATCCTATAACCAGGGAAGCAGGGGTGCACTTCTCTCTGCTCTCTAGACCACGTGTCTATGGCAGGGCTTCTTAGCTCCTCTTCCTCCCCTCCACTCTAGGCCTTGTCCCTGTCTGCAAGTGACTGCCACAGCCACCACACTGAACTCACTGTAAACACTGAGTGATTGCAGAACATGGTGCAAGTTCCGTTGCTGCTTAACTAATTGCCACTCACTTAGTGGGTTACATCTAGAGGTCAGATATGCGAGATGGTGTCCACTGGGTTGAGATGAAGGTGTCCTCAGGGCTGTGACCTTTTTGCAACCAGGAGGAGTGACGTGGTTTCTTTGACTTTTCTGGTAGGAGAAAAGCCAACCCTGTCAATTCCCTCTTCAATGACAGCAGAGAAGCAGCGGGGGCACCCCCGCCTCCCACCCCAACATCTGTGTCCTGTCCTTCCCCTCTCTGACCTTCTTCCCTTCCTCTCGCAAGACTCCATGGTTACTTTGGATTCACCTGGATACTCCAGGACTGCCTTCTCATCTCAAGATCCTCAGTCACATCATACTACATAAGGTTAAATACACCCAGTGAGCAAAGCTTATGACCTAAACACCTTAGGATTGTTACTCTGCCACAAGTACTAAAATTATATATATATACTGCTTTTACAAAATACAGATGTGAGCATTTAATTCATACATGCTTTTTAAAGGTAATTGTAGGGGATGGCCCTTGTTTTAAAGGTGACATTATAATTTATATGAAGTTCAAAATATACTTTTAAAAACAAATTTAAATGATTAAATGCTATAGAACATGTAAGATTTAAGGCAGCTATTTTAGGCAACTGAACTAATTACTTCTAATTACCTAGTTTTAATAAGAAAATTAGAATATTAATGCATATAATTTAACATAAACTGATTTGTACATAAATAATATGTAATAGAACAGGGGTGATTGACACTTTTTCCTGAGGATTCTTTACTCCCTGGAATTCATTTATGTCTTTTCGACTAAGTAGGGGATATTAGGGTTGAGAAAGCAGAGCAAGGAAGAACAGAATGTACTAAGTGTAGACACCAGGATGTAACAATTTCTCAGTTATCATATTATAAAGGACAGGTGAGAGCAATGCTAAGAGGTTAACGAGCACAAATACACACATATATGATTCATGTTCTGTGATTTATTGTATAAGTTTAAGTTTATAGCAATAAAGCACAGAGATGTAGTGAGGAGGTAACACTCAGGGAGGGTGTCTGAGGTCAAGGGCAGTGAGAGCAAGCAGAAGCAGACTCACCTGCTGGCCCGCAGGAGGGGCTTGGGCTGCCTGAAGTGGGAAGGTGATGGGCACTGACAGGCACTGGTAGGCACGCCTACGTCTCAGTGAGGTTACCCACCTAACGTGCCCTCCAGTACATTTTCTACAATCCCCAGTGTGGGAATAAGGAAACCTTTCCAAATGCGGAGACTCCAAGGTCTTTTTTATTTCTTTTCTGTGATTTCACTAAATGCCATCAGTTGTGAACATTGGTATGGATGCTAACTTACACAGGTCTTTATTTACAAGTAGTGCCAAACATAAACAATATTTCTGTAATTTTAAGGTGTACCAAATTAGTTTAAATGTGCTCCCCAGTTCCCCAGATATTAGAAAACCCTCCTGGTTTTCCACATTTCTCATCCAGGTTCTGCTTATTTCTTTTGTATCTTCCCTAACTCTCATTCACTCCTCAACTCAAACTAGAAGCTTTACCGCTGTCAGGAGTAGAAATGGCTGTGTTGTTGCAGTAATGGGCTGTTTTTCAATCTGGAGTCTTCCTGGCTGGACTCATGTGCTAGCCAGGGTTCTCTAGAGGACCGGAACCAACATGAGGTGTGTGTGTGTGTGTGTGTGTGTGTGTGTGTGTGTACTATGAATGATCATAACAAAGGATATTTATTAGATTGGCTTACATGACCAGAATTTGGATAGTCCCAAATTCTTAATAACTGTCTGCAAGATGGAAGCTGCAGGAACCAGTAGGTGCTCACTCCAAGAAGCTGGAGCCTTAGAAGAGAAGGGCCAATGATGTAGACTCAGCCTTGGACAAAGGCCTGGAAGCTCTCTGGAGAGTCGCTGGTCGGTCTGCTTTGGAAAGAGGGAGCTGGAGACTGATGCCCGCAGGTAATTATAGCAGCAACCGAAGCACCTGCTCAAGAAGAATTGAGATGCTACTGGACTGTGTTGCACACATTTAGAGTGGGTTTCCCCTCAATTCTCTGTTCCACGTGTTAATTATTCCTAAAAATACCCTCATGGACACACTCAGAAGCCTCTTAATCTTAGACATCTCTTAATCCAATCAAGGTGACCGTTGAGATCGAGCATCATTGCTCCTTATCAGCTGTCAACATGCTTGGCCATTCTGCTTCCTTTCAAATATTTCCTTCACTTGGTGACAAGTGTGTTAATCGATTATCACTTTGTTTGGTCTTTGTCAATTTCCTTCTCTTGTCTCAACTGTGAACCATTGACTCCAAATCCCTGACCACAGTGCCTCAGAGACTTCTATTCTCACATTTAAAAAGACTAATAATATGCGATTGGCAGCCACAGTGAGATCTGTGTTTCAAACCTCTGTCTCCATTTTATATGTATGTAATTACATCACGAACATTCCAAATGTTACATGCTTACTAGAAACTAAATCTTATGCTTCCAACTTTTGCTCCAAATTTGCTTTTCCTCCAATGTCCCCATCTCTGGAAAAGGCAAAAAGCTCTGTCGCACAGAAACTCAACCACTGAGTCCCTCTGATTCTACCTCCTACACGTGTTCCAAGTGCTCCTTCCCATCTCTCCCAGTACTCTGTGTGAACCATGCCCAAGCAGTTAATAGACAACCCACTCATTATCCTGCTCTTACCTCGCTAATCCAAGCTGCACTCGAGAACCAGAGGGACCTGACAAAAAAGAAAATGTGCTCTCTAAGGCAGGCTGTGCTTTGGGCTCTACCTAAAGCTTCTGAATTGGGACGAACTTCTTTTTAGCCCTCCAGACACCTTTCTTGCCCCTGTTCACACTTGTGACCCATCACTTGTACTGCTCTCCATTTAAAAAAAAAAGTGGACATTGTGAGAGAGAGAAAGAGAGAAACAAATTTTATTTAGCTTTTCATGTGACTTTCATTCCTAGGACACTTCATTGTGTACGTGCTGCTGGGGTTTGAACTCGCATACTCGCATAAGCCAGGCAAGAGCTGTAACCACAGAGCCACTGCTCCAGCCCTATACTGCTCTTTTTGTTTCTCCAAACCACCAAACAAATTCTTCTCCCACTGCATGTACACTAGCTATTGTCTGCCAGGAACGCTCTGCTCAGCTGCTGCTTTCCTTAATACCTCTGTGGTCTTGCACACTGTGTGAGACAGACTGGTTTAGTCACATGTGTACTCTTAATGTGTGTACATATTTAATCACATTGCATGATTACATAATGTACCGAGAGCAGTTCATTTTCGACTGCTCTATCCAAGGCCAACACTTCATCTTTGCACATATTGATTTCATTTTAAAATATTCAGTATTTTAATGTCTTGATGAATGGATGATTGGAATGACAATTTTCAGTTATACAAGTTGAAGAAGGTCAGCTACAGAGAGAAATAATGGAAAGATTCCAAACTATGTTGTTCATCATGTGATAATTTCTCATTGAAACTCCAAAGAACGTGTGTTCTAATGACATTGTCAAAGAAATCATTGAATAATATGTACAATTTAAAGAACTGCTTTTAAAACCTGTGGAAAAATAGTACATGGTTTAAAACAAAATTAAAATACAAAAATCAAAGATCTATGATAAAAATTTAAAGGAAAGTATAATCAAACATACAAGGATGAAATTAGAAAGGTAAAAATTGAGAAATATACATTCAAAGTTTAAACATGAAGCTATGGAATTAATAGATAGAAAGCAAGTGTACAAAGAGAAAATTTCAAACTAGAAAAAAAATAGTTAAAGAAAAACTCACTCAAATTAAGCAAAGAAGATGAAAACACCAATATATCAAAGAGATTTTGAGGTGGAAACATTAAAAATAAATTGGCTAAAGCAATCGCAAACATGGATAAATACACAGGAATACAGATAACTATATTAAGTTTGAAAGTATGAATGTATCGATCAAAATTCAAAAGGAGGTGTTACAAATCACCACAAAATATACAATGATACGGAAAGTAACTGGAAGATTTTTCTTTTTATAATAGGGGGAAAAGGATTCTTAATAAAGGAGGAAAATTATAATCAAAAGCAAACAATAGGAGCAGAGTCTTCTAGGGAGAGAGAAATGGCTTCCCAGAGCATGAAGGGCAGGTGATGTCCCTGCAGGTAGAGTGCTGGGGGTGGCGGCAGGTGAAACTGTCAACCTCCAGCACAGTCAGCTCTGGAGGCTCAGACCCCAACCACCAGCTGTCCTTTCCAGCTTCACCTGTCAATGCAGCTGTGCTGGCTGATGGAAAATGTTTAGTGACATTTTACCAAGAGACAATTCCCACCCAGTACTGAACACACGAAACCTGAGTCTCTGCATGAATATGATTAGTTCAGCAGCTGCTATCTGTTCACCATTCTCACCCAGCAATCACTGATTTTAAAATAAGAGGGATATTACCATGTAAATCGATGCCTATCAGGACACAAGCAACACTTGAAGTCAGAAAAGATTTTCTGCACTTTGGACTTCTTTGATATTAATTCCGTCAGTAAATGATATGTCAAAAAGGAAGTGAGAGGGTCTGAGGATCTTTGCAAGCAAAATATTCTTTAGACTATGTATTCATTCATTTGATTCATTTAAAGATGCTTTATAATCATCCACCTCCTAGGTATGTGGCAAAGTCAATAAGTTGGAAATGTGGGTTCTTAATAAGCTTCTAGGTGATGTCATCATCATTCCAGGGCTTACCTTGAAAGCCACTGCCTTACATGAAAACATACAAATAGAACAAGAGTACAGAAGAGAAGACATGGAGAAAAACCCACACATCTACAGTCATGTGATCCTTGACAAAGGTGCCACAAACACACAATGGAGACAAGACTACTTTTTGAACAAATGGTGCTGAGAATACTCGTTATCCATCTATAGAAAAATGAGATTAGATCCTTATGTCTCACCTTACACAAAAAGCACACCAAGCTGAATGAGAAATGTAGGAATTAGACTAGAGACTATGCAACTCTTAGAAGAAAATGGAGTGTCACCACTCTAGCATATAAGCACAGCAATGACTTTCTCAGTAGGCCCTCTAAAGCTCAGGAAATGATGCCACGAGTTAACAAATGGGGTGACATCAATTTAAAAAGCTTTGGCACAGTCAAGAAAACAAAGAAGGTGAAGAGGAAGCCTGTCAAATGAAAGAAAACCTTTGTAGCTACTCTTCTGACAGAGGACAGATATCTAGAATATATTAAGAACACAAAACATTTTACTCCAAAAAATCAACCCATTAAATAGATGGGCAAATGAACTAAGTAGAAACTTCTCAAAAGAAGAAATACAAATGGCCAGCAAATGTATGAAAAGCTGATCATCATCATTAGCAATTAGGAAAATGCAAATCAAAAGTAAACTGAGATGCCATCTCACGGGAGTCTGAATGGCAGTTGTCAAGAGTACAGATAACAGTGAATGCTGGGGAAGATGTGGACAAAAAAATTTACACTGTTGGTGGGACTGTAAATTAATAGAACTGCTACAAAACTTGGTATGAGGTACCTCAAAAGGCTAGACAGGGAACCACCATACAACTCAGCTCTACCACTTCTTGGTATTTCTGCAAATGTCATAATTCAACAATGACACATGCATATTCATATTTGTAGTAGCACCACTCAAAATAGCCAAACTACGGAACCAGCCTAGGTGTCCATCAATGGACATGGATCAAGGAAATATGATAGGTCTTCACAATGGTATTTTATCCATTGGTCCTTCAAGAAAAATTACAATCTGTCATTTGAAGGAAAATGGATTTAACTTGAAAATATTGTGTTAAACAAAATTAGTCAAACCCAGAAGATCGATTGTTGTACGTTTCCTCTCATATGTGGAAGCAAGAGAGAAAAAAGGTTTGTGGGGGCAGATTTCATGAAAATCAAGAGCAGATCAGTATAGGAAAGGGACTAGGGGGAGAGGTGAGGTACAGGGAGTAGGAAGGTTATTGGCCAAGTTGTATTTTCATACGTGGGCATTCATACGTGGGCATGCAGAAGTATATACCAACAAATTCCATCAACATGGATGATTCTAATGCACCAATAGAAATGTGGGAAAAAGGAGACCGGAGCGCGGATTCAGCAGTTACGTGCTTGCCTGGCATGTGCAAGTACACAAGTTCAAACCCCAGCATCACGTACACAACAAAGTGTCAGAGCAATGAAAATCACGTGGAAAACTAAATAAAATTAAAATAGATTTTCTTTATCTCTCTCTCACTGTCCCTCTCTCTTAAAGAATTTGTTTTAAAAATGTGGGGGGAAAAGTAGAAGAAACCACTGTAGGTTCAAAGTGAATTGAGCAACAGAAGACAAGCCAGCATTTGTAGGATAAAAATGAACAGAAAATAAGGCCAAGGCAGAGTTGAAAGCTGCCGAGACCATGCCACAGAGCTTCCCTTAAGCTGTCACGCAGGAACCTGGTGTACCCCAGTATGGGAGAACAATTTGAGTTTTTAAAGTTTTCATCATTTAAGCTGTGGTTACATAGGGTCTGTGGCAGGAAGCAAATGCAGGTAGAGACCAGTATTGAAAGAGCGGGAGCTGCTGGGCAGGTGCAATGGCATTAAAAATACACTGTGAGCTGTGACTCGTAGTGAGAGACGTAAAGACATGTAATGCTTCATCATGCTTAAGTGCACTTAAAGATACAAAGAATACACAGGACTTAACAGATGGTGCAGTTAGAAAGACACAATGAACTGATACACAAATTAGGTCAGATGTTTTGATAAGAAACGCAGTGTGCTCACACAAACAAAAATAATTCTGACTTTCTCGAATCTTTGGGTAAGGAAGCAGAGAGGAAGCAGAGAATTCTGATTCCGATAAAGTAAAGAATGGGGCTGGCAGGAAAAGCCTCCCACAAATAACCTAAGAATCTGGATTAACTCTAGCTATTTAAGAGATTGCTAACTGCAAAACAGGAAAGCAAAATCCACAGGGGTGCTAAGCAAAGAGGAAGCTGGGGAGCAGGAAGCAGGGGCTGCCAGCTGCTCAGGTGGACCCTAAGGCGGAGAAGGGAGATGGGACACCTCAGCCTCAGACACTGGAGGAAAATGAGTTTCCCATCCCGCTGGGCTGTGTGACACCTTCAGTGACCAGCTAAAGGGTCGAGAAAAAGAGGCAAAGACATAGCAGGAGGTGAGAGGGCTCCTCTGTGCAGGGTTGAGGGTGAGGAGAGGGTGTTTCACAATGAAATTGAAACCTCATTGCTTTATATTTGTTGGATTTGTACATTAGGAAATGCTCAAGCCAAGATAGGAATATAGAAATTGTTCCCAGCAGAATAACACCCTGGCATGGGGAACAGAAACAGTACTGACATCAATTCAGAGGAATATATTAAATACCTAGGCCTCTCATAGTAGAAATCATTAAAGAAGTAAAGGAATGATAATTGGCAAGATGAAACGATCTACTCCACTGAAAGGAAGCAGTCACGGAAGAGGAGGGCTAAGCCCACAAACCTAGAGATAAGTTGCAAACTGAGTCTATTGAAATAAGTACTTTTGAAAAAAGAAGGGAAATACTGGAAGATTTAAAAAAGAAAAATACATACTCGAGTGGGATAGATTTGAAAAAGATCATCAAACGGAACTTCCGGAAATAACAAATACTTATCCAAATTAAGATTAAAATGAATGACTTAGAGAGCAGAATAAACATTGTTGAAGTCAGAATTAGTGAAGTGAGTGATCTATTTGAGGATATTCAGTACATTATAAACCATGGAAGACTTGTGACTAGTAGTCAGAGGGAGTTTTGACAGCAATATTCATGCCACACAAAATACACTTCAGATAAACAAATGAAATTATGAAAAAGGGTGCCGCAAATTTACAAAAAGAAAAAGTGTAAGAAATGTACATCAAATATAATATCCTAAGACTGTGGACCTGAGCTATCCTAAGAACAAGATTCCTAAAGGAAAGTTGATGAACACACCCCACTAATCCACTGATGCAGTAAATAATGAGAAACCCTAGCATCTTCCCATTTTAACAGCCCTTCCTTGAGAAATCCTGATAGAAGCCACTCACATAATCTGAAAAGAAAGATCGAAAAAACGATAATCAGAATAATGAAGAAGATGGTGTGTCATGTCAGAGAGGGAGAAGGTGTGCACCCAAAATTAGACACTACGGTTAATTCTTTAAGTGTGCATAGGGTACCTCAACTATCAAGACAGGGCAACAAAAAGGCTCAATGATTAGAGGGGTATCATGTGCATGCCATGCAATTTGAATTCATACTAAAAAGAACTCTCAGAGCTATGTATTTTGGAAAACAAAACATAAGTACTTAACTAATTATAGGGTTAAATAAGTAATAGGCAAATACAAAAGATTTAGCACGGTGTCTAATTCCACTTGTGCTACTGTAACAGAGTGTCTGAGACCAGGTGGTTGCAATGAGCAGAAATGCATCGGCTTGCAGTTCTTAGTCCAAGAAGTCCACAGCCACAGTGAGAGCCACCAGCAAGGGCCTTCCTGATGAGCAGTCACACTGAAGCAGGTCGAAAGGCACCAAGGGGCGCCTGGTGTCCTCACATGGCAGGAGAGCAAAGGCCAGAGCAAACTCACTCTCGGGCGCATTGTGGGACACTTTCAAACCTCAGCATACTGATTAGCATTGACAATGCAGTGATCAAAATATGGGGATTGCACATGTATCAGTGCTTTGAAAGAAATTTCCAATTAAAATGCTTGCATTTGAAAAGAAGCTCCAGACATGTGTGAAGACTTCTTAGCTCAGGGGTAGAACAAGAGGGAAAATGTAAGCACAGAATTATTAAAGTAAATGAGATCTAAGTTAATAAAACAGAAAACAGATGCTGTATGGAAATATTTTTTAAAAGATCTTATTCTTTCAAAAAGACAAATAGATGTATCAAGAAAATATAAAGAAAGCCAACCCAAACATTAGGAGCTGAGAGAGTAGATTGAAATAATTGCATAAATAACCACACAATGTACATAAAATGATCATTTTTGCAAAGTATGAATAATTAAAACTGACTCAAAAGTGAAATGTAAACTTAAAAACATATTAAAATAAAGTTGTAGAAGCTACAGTTTAAATTTTTCCCTCCTTCCCATCTCCTCATCCCCAATAGGCAACAGTCCCAGTCAGTTTTGTAGCAAAAGTTCTATAGGACTTTAAAATAACAGATAACCCCTTGATTATATAAATTTTCCTCTGGGAAAAATGTGAAAGGTTCCAAACTCATTTTATAAGGCTTCTGTAATAGTAATAGCAAATCCAGGCAAGGATAGTTTGAAAAGGGAAAAATTACACATAGATCCAAGTTAAGACAATAAATGCATAGGTGTTGAATAGAATATTGGAATCCGAACATGCTCGCTAAGTTTTAAAAGTGATTAGTATATTATTTGTAAACTACATTTATTTGGGAATGGACAAAATGGTCTCTTGAATGTTACGTAAATTTCATACAATATTCTTCCTACCATCTCAACGTATTAGAGGACAAAACCTAAGTTGATCATTTCAACAGATGCAAAAAATGAGCAAACACCTAGGACTTGTGTCTTGGAAGCGAAAGGTAAAGGAAAACTATCAAAAATTAGTCCAGTACAATATCTAATGGTTAAATTTCAGCAAAGGTCAAATTACATCGTGGAGCAGCACGGTTTGCAGTAGTACTACTTGTGTGCCACATTGCCCTTGAGGCCCTACACAAAGGAACAAAATAAAGTAAAAAAAAATGTGTAGATGTAGATAAATTAAAAAAATCAAAGAACAAATTCCCATTACAAAAACATAGTTCAGGAGAATATGAGATTACATGAAACTATATAAAATGAGATTATATGAAAATTATATGAAATGAGATTATGTGGAAATCAATAGCACTCTGTGTTACTCTACCTGTGATTCACTCTACCTGGTAGATATATAATTAAAATAAAGTTAGCATCGAATTCTGCTACATAACTGGGGACATCTAACACATGTGCTAATTTGTAATGAATGGATGAGTTTATCAATGAACTTGAAGGTAATCATGTCTTTCCAATGGATGGAAATACATTACTCAAAATACTTCTATTTTCAAATCTTTGTAACAACACTATGCAATTCTGGTAAAATTTCTACCAAGCCCTTTTTGTGAAAATTAAAACTGATCTAAACTTTATATGGAGGAAAAAAGACCAAAACTAGTCAAACAATTTCAAGAACAAGTAGCCTTACGTAGATTACGATGCTGCAGAACAGCAGTCTGGTTTTGGTGTAACGGCAAGCACCACTCCTTTCTGAGCAATTACACACAAGCGCTTCACCACCTATACGCTAATGCATGTGTTGGAAATTTTTATGGCAGTTGAAATCACGAATTAGCATATTCAATAAATGGAGCTGGATGTAACATTTACCTTTATGAAAGAAAACATGCTCCATTTGCATAGCCTGCAAAAATATCACCTGCAATATTTAGACATACACATGTGAGTGAAAAAAATCGAACTTTAAAAATAAGATATTTTAAATGGTCTCCAAAGATAAAATAAAGGAAAATCTACATAGTTTATGTTAAACTAAACATTGCGGCTTAGGATCAAAAGATAATCCACAACTGGGAGACAATTTTTCCAAACAGATAAGTGCAAATTGATTAGTATTCAGAATACATAAAAAAATGAAATGGTAATTATGTTCGAGAATAAGAAACCATAATGTGTGAAAGGATATGAACATTTGATTCATAGATATTTAAAAAGACATGAATGAGAAAAAAAGAACATAACAAATAATTAATTGTGCAGGCTCATGGAGAAACGCACACTAAAATATCTGAATATGTACATATCAGAAAGTGGTGATGTCGTATAGGCAGCACCCAGGAGCACAAGGACCTTTAGCACTGAAGTGTAGTGGAGACCTCTCTAGAATCAGGGGAATGGACAATGTTCGTTGAGCAACGGAAGGACAATCAATACTTTGCATTGACCAGACAAGCATCTTACAGTCTTAATTTTGGATGAACTGAAGTAACCCATGTAATATTTTTATAATTCACCAATTTTTTTTGTTTGTTTTTTGAAAAGATAGTGGGAGAGTGACAGAGACAGAGAAAGAGAGAAACAACTTTATTTAATTTTTCACACGGCCTTAGTTGCTTCAACACTTAGTTGTGTACGTGGTGCTGGGGTTTGAACCCAGGTCCTCGTGCTTACCAGGCAAGCGTCGAAACTGCTGAGCCACCACTCCAGCCCACACCAAAATTTTTAAAGTTGAAAAAATACTATATATTACTTTGCATAAAATTTCTTTTATTTACCTATCATCTGTAGAAATATGTTTCTAGGTACATAAAACAACAAATATATAAAAGACTGTAAAATATTACAAAGTTATAATATGAAATGAAAGATATCACTAGGATAAGGAGGAGGAGGAAGTGTTTGTTTTGGAGAAGATCAAGAGCTGTATGTAAGGGAGAGAGGAATAAAATTAAAAATAACAAATTGATATGTGCTTATTATTGTTTTATTCCTCCTAGTAGCTCTGCCATATTTTAAAGCTTTTAAGACTTCAAAGAACATAAGCAACTGTGGTATTTTCTAAGAATGTCAATTTATTGGTGTCTGTAATTGCAGAGGTGAGCAGGATTCTATGTTAGTCTCTACCAAGATACATGTCTAATGAAAGCTGCGTCCATGAAGCCCTGCGGAGGACAGGAGCACCCGCTCTTCTGGAAGAGAATCTATGGGTTCCTGCCCCAACTGCTCAGCCCCACCGGTACTGCCACGTTGACACAGCCAGTGTCCAGCAAGTCCTAACACTTGGGCATAAGAAATGTGCACAGAGGATTGCAAGCCAGTTCTTTATGAATTAGTTAATTACTAAAAATGTATTCACTTAGCAATGGTAGGTACCGGGTGCTTCTTAGGGCATCTTCTAAGTGCTTTCAGCCAATGGAAACTTCTTTTACCAGTGTGGTTCTTGGATCAGCAGCATCTTGAAGTTTGTTAAAAATGTAGTATTGAAGGCATCCTCCAAACCTGTAGAATAAGGCTTCCTTTTAGAAAGAACTCCAAGATATTTAATGTGCACACACGTTTGAAAGTCACCATTATGGAAAACTTATACCAGGTAAATTTAGGTGCTTCCTCGAGGAAATACTTACAAGCATGAAACATGTCACTCATTCTGCCCAGTTTTTGAAAAGCACATGAAGAGAAACTACAGACTTTCAATAATGATTACTTTCATACAGGGGATGTGTCAAATTCATCGGGACATAGGAAATTAAAATGAGCTTGTATTATTTACTTATTTTATATTCAATTTTTAATAAAAATGATTAGTTGTTTCCCCAAGGTCATACACAGAGCTGGAGAACCCAAAATTTTTAAACAAAGACGTCAGTGGAAAGTATTCTTGTATTTTACAGGTAGGGGACAGGAATGGTGGATTCCATGTTTGAGCTGGAAGCAGATCCTGTTAGAGCCTGATTTGTATTACAAATCATTTTATGGTCAGAGGAAAAACAATACATAAAGAAAAAAAAAAAAAAGCTCTGAGCTTCCTTCACTAAGCCTTAGCTTCCTAATTCACAAAAGCAAAATATCACCAGGAGCATCTCTGTGCTTTGTTAAACAAATGGGTACTTGCTAGAGATGCTCTTCTTGGTAAATGTGAATTCCCTCCAGGACAGAATTGCCACAGCACACCCTGCCCCTCCGCAGGTGCATTTCCTGCCAACAGCAGTTGGCTCTGAGAATTGTTTTCCCTCCTGTTCAACCTTTTGTAGAAAACTGTGATGCTGCAGCCTATTACATAGTTTGCTTTTCGTTTTTTTTTCTTTTTAATGAGAGAGGGACAGTGAGAGAGAGAGAGAGAGAAGAGAAAAGCAATTTTATCCAGTTTTTCCTGTGACTTTCATTCTTCTGACACTTTCTTGCCTACATAGTGCTGGGGTTTGAACTCACATCCTCACGCATGCCAGGCAAGCACTGTAACCACAGAGCCACTGCTCCAGCCCCATGCGTTTCTTCTTTGTGAAACTTCAACACTATAGTATCTTTCTCCTAATCTCCATGATCAACGTTTTGTTACGAAGTAAAGAATACCAGAAATTTGCCTGGGAAAAATGCAAAGTATTCATAGAGTGCACAATGCTAGTCTTGAGTTTTGGTGAAAGGCATAGAAAACTGAAATGAGTTCAGGTGAACCTGTGCTTCAGTGGTGAACTTCCTGTTTGCAATTTAAAGGAGAAAGGGAACTAGATGATCAAAAATTTCCAGGGCTGCGAATTAAATGTTTTAAACAAATCAATGCTATGTTTATTCTATTTCAGAAGGAATGACAAGGGATTATTGGTGTATATGTATTTATTAATAAAATATTCTAAGGATAATAGAGGTTTACAATTAGAAATTTATAAATATAATTTGCAACTGAAAGTCATCGCTATATCAGTGGAAGTTAACTATTATTTAAGATTGGGGTGAACTTTAGACACCTTTTGTTATTTTAGGGAGCTTTTTCTGATGAAATGCCCTTTATGCACTAAGATATTTCACATTATTTGAGTAATTCAGTGGTGGGAATGTGGAGCCTGATTTATTTTGTTAAATTCTCCTTTTTCGCATTTCTGTGCTGCATTGATGTTGCCCTTTGTAAATACCAAAAAAGAGGAATTTTTAATCCTCTCTCCCTTAGAAAGGCAGCTGGGAACTCTGTACTGATTTCACAAGGAAAACAGAAGAGAAAAAGAAAACTGTTGTTGAAACTTCAGTTCTGAGCTTTCAATGGATGAAAAATAAAATTCTAATATGGTTGTTCATTAGCATGGTTGATGTGAATAAACTGAAGAGTATACATATTAAACCCTACTGAACTTCTGGTTCCTCTCCAATAAGCAGGGGTATTTATAAATTATTGCTTTCATCTTTATAAGGAAAAATACTGAAAAAATCCTGAAAATCAATGACTTTATTTGGACCCATTAGAAAGCAAGTTTGCAGACAAACTATCAAAGCCAAATCTAGAGAGGACTGATTATGGCTGAGATGGGGTTGACTTCATAGAAACCCCAGGAGCAATAAACTCATAGGAATGCTTGAATAGTGGCTTGATGAATTGGTGGAGTGTATGGAGTATCATAAAAGCACGAATATCTTGAGGGCAAATACTTAGGAGATGACCTACACTTTCACAGAATTCTCCTTCCAGAATATAACCAAACTTTTCATTGTAAAGGGCCAATAAAACGCCTGTGTTTCCAAGGATTAGAGAGAGAAAGCGGATTTAGAAACAAGCCCAGCAAGTCCACATAGCAAGCACCTGCCTACCAGCAGGCTGAGGACTACTAGGGATCTTCCTATGTAGGAGATCCCCTAACTCCCGGGAGAAAGCCTTCTACATTTCCTAAGGGAGAGGAGGGGAGGTGGGGGAATGTTCACAGCCAAGGTGCACAGAACCAATAAGAAACTGTGATTCACACAGACACAGAATGTTGCTCCACACAACTTACAGTTGTATCAATTACCTTTGGAATAAAAGCAGGAGCACCCAGATGCCCCTCACTGGATGAATGGATCCAAAAGTGGTGGTACATATACACCATGGAATTTTACACAGCAATTAGAAACAATGATATTGCAGCCTTTGAAGGTAAATGGATGGCTATGGAAGAAATTATGCTGAGTAAAATCAGCTTAACCCAGAGAACCAAGGGTCAAATGTCTCCACTCATCTGTGGAGGCTGGAACTAGATGCTGGCCATTGAGAAAGGAGGTCTATTACCATGTGTTAAATCCAGATAAGGTGTAATGTCATACAACCTAATACATTTTTAGAGATATTGTGGGAAGTGGAAGGGAGGGATAAGGGTGGGTAATTGGGGGGGCACTCTTGGGGGTAAATCTAATCTTCAGAATCTATATATATTATATATTATTTTGTTAAAAATGTATATGGTTGTTCAAAAAATAAATTTCTCAATTAAAAAAAAGAATTCGGGACTGGTTTTGTGGGTGCCTCTAGCTTAAGACTGTTAAAGAGAAAATTATGGTGACAGGAATCTGTTTTTGGTACTGAGGATTGAACACAGGGCTGCTTTATCACTCTCAGTCCAGGGCTCGGAAGAGTCTAAGTTTGTCAAGCTGTTGACCAGGACTGCAGTTTCATCTGAAGGCTTGAGTTGGGGAGAGGAAGTTGATGGGACAGGAAAAAAAAAAGCAGGAGCACATAGGGAAAAGAAAGACTCTTTAGGAAAATCCAAAGGCCAAGGGGACACAAAAGCAAGGACAGCATAGAGTCAACCAGTTTAATTGGCACACTCACGCCACCACTTACTGATAGCAACATCTTCTAGCAAACTAGGGCTAAAGAGGAGCTTCCTTAATCTGATGACCAACACCAGCAAAAAGATTGCGGCTAATGTCAGACTCACGGTGGTGACCAGGACATATCTCTCTACACCAAGATCAAGGTGAAGCTGCCCTCTCCCGCTCTCATTCAGTGTTTCACTAGAATTTCTGCCTGGTACAATAGAACAAGAAAAGGAAAAAGACGTGCAAGATAAGGAGGATGAAATAAAACTGTCCTAAAATCCCAAATGGCAAAACTAAAGCAAAATTTAAAAAATGCTCAGAACTAATGAGTGATTATAACAAGGCCACCAAGTACAAGATTAATAATAGAAAATGTCAATTGCCTTTCTATGTAAGACAATAAAAATTTAAATTTTGATATTAATAACAATACCATTTATGATAGCACCAAAAATAGAAGTACTTAGGGGAAAATCTATTAAAGTATGGCACTATCTATATACAGAAACCTTAATGAAAGAATCAAATTAGATCTGAATTAGTAGAGAGATGTTCAATTTTCTCAGATTGGAAGAATACATAGTTTTAAACAGACTTTAATTTTTGGAGTAACTTCAGGCTTACAGCAAAATTAAGAGGAAGATACATAAATTTCCCACGTATTCAGCATCCATGTACATGTTTAACCTCCCCTATTACCAAAGTCCCTGACCAGGGAAGTACATTTATTGTAACTGAAGTCATAACCCAAAGCCAACAGTTTGGGTTTTTTCTTTGTGCTGTATATTTTGTGGCTTTTGACAGGTGTATAATAGCAAAAATCCACCAGTATGATATACACAATAGTTTCATTCCCTTAAAATTTCCATGTATTCATTCACATCTTCCTGTAATCTCTGATAATCACTGATCTTTTAACTACATCCACAGATTTCCCTTTTCCATAATGTCATGTTGGTGAAACCAGAAAAGCAGCAACTTTTTCGGGTTGATTCCTTTCCCTAAGTAATGTATATTTAAGTTTTCTTTGTGCCTTTCATCATTGGACAGCTCATAGTTTTGTAGGAAATAATAAGATCTCATTGGCTCTATCACTTTTTACCTTTCCCTTCATACACTGAAATACGTCTTGGTTCCTTCTAAGTCATGGTAAATATGAATACATTTGCTATTAAAAAATCCATGTAAAGTTTGTGTGTGGAGATAATTCTGAATTCCTTTGGATAAACAATAAGCTGCCCAAATACTGGGTTATAAATGAAGATTGTGCTTCGGTCTGTAAGGAATTGCCCACCTGCCTTCCAGTAGCAGTACCATGTTGCATCTCCACAGCGATGAAGCAGAGTTCCTGTTGATCCATCCCCCTTCCTGCACGTGGTGTCTCTAGTGTGGGTGGCTGCATCTAGTGAACGTGCAGTGGCATCTCATTGCTGTTCTGACACACATTTCCCTCATGGCATATCATGACACACTTTTTTATATATTCATTTGTAATTTGCATGTCTTCTCTGGTGATGCATCTGCTAAAATATTTTGTCTGTTTATGTTAGTTTGTTTTTGTTTTGTTTATTTTTAAGAGTTCTGCATGTTTTGGACTGATTCTTGAGAAAATCTTTTAGAAATATTTTCTACATTTATGAGGACTGCCTTTTCAATTCTCTTGACAGTGTCTTTTACAGAGGAAAAAAGTTCAATTTTAATCAAGATCAATTAACAAATCTTTCTTTCATGGGCTGTGTCTTTTTGTTATATATAACAAATCATTGCCAAATCCAAGGTCATATAGTTGTTTTTATTTTAAACTCATACATGTGATTTATTTTGAATAATTTTTGAATGATGTGAAGTCTGTGTCTAAATTCTTCTTTCTTTTCTTTTTTTTTTTTCTGAATTTGGATATCTAATTAAATGTCCCAGCACCATTTACAGAGGAAAAAAAATGAAACTACCTTTACTCCGTCATATCACCTTAGATCCAGAGTCAAACATTCACTATGGGTCTATTTCTGGCCTTCTATTCTCTTCTATTGATCAATTTGGCAATCTCTTTGTCAATGTCAGACTGACTTGTTGTAATTTTTTATTAGTCATGAAGTCTGCAATTGTTAACCTCCAACTTTTTTCAGTTTCAACATTGTACTATTATAGATCTTTTCTCTACATCTTAAAATTGGTTTATCAATACTGAAAAATAATTAGCTGGAAATTGTATTAGAATTACATTGCATTTATAGTTAAATTTGGGAAGAACTGATATATTGACAATATATTCTTATCCATGAGTATGGGATTTGTGGGAAGTTCCTTGGGACAAAGTCTCAGGGGTAAGTGGTGTGGAATCAAGACACAGACACCGGACTTCTTGGGTGGAGGTTCCAAGAACGTTTTTTGTGGAACCGAGAAGCATATTTGTATCCTGGCTCAGCCGATCATCTTTCCCCTACTTGATCGGATCGCTTTCTGCCCCAGTAAGCTCACTAGTAGTTCTGGCGGGGTTCCTGTATCCAATCATAGCTTTCTTTTTAACCCATTTCTCACTAATGTGCCCAGCAACCATGATGCCAATTGAGTGTTCTCTGATTGGTCCCATATATATATATCCACCCTTTTTATTAAAGTTTGACAGGTTGTTTGCAATCATAGGGAGCATTGATCTGCACAGGCGCGTGACAGGGTATCCTGGCCAGGAATATGACCTGTCAGGTAACTGTGTGTCCAACATAGTCACCTAGAGGTTGTGAGCAGGGCAGCTGTGCCTGTCTTAGGTTGTCCCCTTCTGGGTATCTTACCTGTCATTGACTGCCAGCCATCGACCTTGCTTATTAATGCAGTGGCATCATATTTTTATATGGGGCAATGTGGTTGCATTTATTCTTTGGTTGCTTTTTACTTTTCACTTTATGTGTGGATGGTTGAAGAGGAGGTGCCAAGTCATCACATGGTGTCAGATCATCATATTCTGTTTGTTCTTGCAGATGAACACATGTAGGTTTCTTGGTAACTAAGAAGGCTACCAATCGGGACAGGTCATCGATCTATGTCTGTAAAGAGGACTACAACATTTGATTAAAAGGGGAACAATGCAAATGATTAATGATTAGAAGGATAAAGATAAAGGGCCCAGCAAGGGTAGCAGTCAGTGTGATTATCCAGGGTGACCAATTAAAGACTCCTTCAAACCAATTCATGAATTGTTCTCTCTGTTTTTGTCTTTTGAGAAGAGTAGTCTGGAGAACAAACATAGATTCTTAAATGGATTTCTCTCTATTTTGTTATTTTTTAATTTATCATGACAAAATTTTGTAGATTTCTTCAAATAAGTCTTATGTACATTTGTTACATTTACATCTTAATACTCATTTTGATGATACTAATATAAATGGTATTTTATTGTTAATTTCAAATTCCACTTATGTGTGATTGTTTGTCTTAGTTCATTTGGGTTGCTATAAAAATGCCATAGACATAGTGGTTTAAAAATGTTTTAACTTCTCAGAGTTCTGAAGGCTGAATGTTCTAGGTGAAAGTCTTGTAGTTTTTGTGGCTAGCAAGGCTATGCATCCTCACTATAGACACAGACAGTATCTTTCTGCTGAGTGCTGGCGTGTTGGAAAAGGCAGTGGAACTTTTTGTGCTTGTTTTATAAAGCATCAGTCTCACCCATAGGAACTTAACTAACATAAGCTAATAACCTCCTAAAAGGCCTAGATTATAATATCATCATGTTGGGATTTAGACTCCAACAGACTTTTTCTATTCTTTTCTTATTCTCTCTCTTTTTTCGAGACAGGCACATTAAAATCAAGTTACTTTTATTTAGGAATATGATTGGCCTTTGTGTATTAACTTTTCCCCTACAATCATATTACAACCACTTAGTACTTTTATGTTTTTATTATTGTTGATTCTTTCACATCTTATTCATAGATAACAATGTCATCTTTTTTCCCTTCCCAGTGCACATCATCTTTATTTCCTTTTATTTTCTTATTGCATTAGCTAGGAATTCCAGTACAGTATTATGAAGCCATGGTAGGAACAAACATCTTTGGTAAGTTTCTGGTCATAGTGGGAATGAGTTTCTTACCATTGACATGAAGTCTGCTGTGGAGTATTGTAGATGCCATCTTGGGGAAGTTCCCTCTTTTTTCAGTTCGAGAGTTTTAATCAAGAATGGATGTCTTATTTTGTCACAAGCTTTTTCTGTATCTATTGATATGATCATGCAATTTTTTTCTATTTTAGCCTGTTAAGGTGTTGGATTCTTTTGATTTTTGAATGTTGGACCAGTCTTGCATATCTGGAACATATCACACTTGGTTATTGTCCATAATTCTTTCAAACGTTGTTGGATAGGATTTTTTAATACTTTCTTGATGATTTATGCACTGATATTCATGGAAGAAAATGGTTTAGTTTATTGTTATTCCAATATCTTTTCTGGTTTTGAAATTAATTTAATGATGACCACACAGAATGAGATAGAAAGTATCCTTGTGTTTCCACATTCTGAAAGCAGTGACAGACTTAGTAGAAGGTGTTTGATAGGATTCACCAACTAATCCATCTGGACCTGGGTCTTTCCATTGGGGGAACAATTTATTTAATTAATCTTATTCATATTGTTCATTTTTTTCTTTTGTGAGTTTGCCAGACTGTCTTTCAATGAATTGGAGCATTTCATCTAGATTATTAAATTCATGGACATGGAATTGTTCACAGTGTTCCTTTATGATCCTCTTAGTGCTTATGGGATCCATAACAATATCACCTCTTTCTTTTATTATACTAATGATGTGAGTCTTCTATTTATTTAGTTTAGCTAAACACATCAATTTTATTGTTTTAAGGTAGATGATTATATTTCTTTTCTTTTAATATATGCATTCAATTCAAAGTAAACTGTTCCCTCTGAGCACTGATATTGATGCAGTCCACAGATTTCAGTAAATTGTCCTTTAATTTACATTTATTTCAATATTTTTATTTTTGGAACATTATCTTTTGACCAATGTGTTAATTAGAAAGGAAGATTAAATATTAAGGTATTAAATCTTTTATAACTGATCTAAAGGTATAGTATAAACCCATATAAAAACATTGTGCATTGACCAAGTTAGCATATCCATAACCTGAAACACTTACCATTTCTTCGTGGTGGAAAGCTTTTCAATCTTTAAAGAGCATCTCTTGCAGAGCAGATTTTTTTCAATTATAATAAGGTCTCACATTACTTTCAGTTTACAGATCACTGTTTAAGTATTGCATTTAGTGTTCATCACCAAATCCCAGGTCGTACAGAGTTCTTGAGCAAACTCACTCTCGTAGATAGAGGTAAAATAACTGAAATATCCAACAGTATTGAAGGATAGAAGCAAAACCAAAGGAATGACAATCTCTAAATGTGATTTAATCTAACTCTATAGAATCAAGAAAGCCTGATGCTCTTGATAATATAAACCAAAGGATCAATAAGACAGAACAGGGATCACAATAACAGACTCAAGCAAGTGTACTCAGCTAATGTTTGACAAAGGCACAAAGGGAATGCAAGAGAGAAAGCATGGTATTTCTAAGAAAGTGCTACAGAGTTTGGATGACCAAGTGCAAAATCAAGAAACAAGAAAAAAGACCTATATACTACAAATTGCACAAAAATTAAATTAAAGTGTATCACAGTTCTAAATCCCTGTGTAATACTGCACTACTTCTAGAAGAAAACTGGAGAAAATTCATGTGACCTGGGATTTGATGATAATTATTAGATATAATGCCTAAGGCATGATGCATAAAAGTAGAAGTAACAAATTAGACATTATTATAATGAAAAATCTTCTACTCTACAAAAGACACTTTTTGAAGATTGAAAAACATGTCTCTACCATAAAGAAAAATGCTTCTTCAATGAGGTATGCATTTATTTACAGACGTATATATAGATGTACATGTATATATATGATATATATAGATATATGCTCATATATATTATGTGATCTATATCACATTATATTCTATATATTTGTTCAATTACTATATATCAATTGAAATATTATTTAAAGCTCTTTTTAAAGCTAAAAGAAGTAAAATAGAGATTAATAATACCTGCTACTTATATTCTATGTACCTATTCAGGGTTTGTGTTTAAAATATGCAAAGAAAAATAAGAAAACATGAAAAATCAAGCAATGGATCTGAAGAAATATTTCCCTAAGAAAGATATCCCAGGATGATAAATAAGCAAATGAGAAGATGTACAGCATCATTAATATTCAAGAATTTGCCAATTAAAATCACAAATAAGCCTAGCTGATGAAGTTATATACAATAGGAATGTATTAGGATTCTGCAGGGGAATATAATCAATAGGATGTATACAGGATGTGTAAGATGACATTTAGTATAGGAATTGTGCTAACAAATCTGATACTTCTATGTATATTTGCTGCAGCTGAAAAAAAAATAACTAAATTAAGGTGAACATTTACCTAAAAGTAAATAAAATAACAAATGGAACAAATGAACAATTAAGTTAAAAAATGAAGAAAGTAAACACATAAAGTAAAAAAATAAACAAGTAAATAAATTAAGCACATAAATGAATTAAATAAACAAATGTACTGAAGATGAACAATTAAATAAATGTTGATAAGGGTGAGGTTATTCTTTATTACTGGGGGATTTTCAGATCAATAATAGGGTGGCCCAAATGGTGTATATTATAACATATTACAGTTAGATAAACTAATATTAATTTGTTTTGCTTGATATAGATGGCTAAATAGAGAAATATTTACAAATATGGGTATATAATGAGTTGCTGTGTCAACTGAGGGGGCTTGAAGAAATGACAGCCCAGTAGCTAACTGTCTATCAGATTTGAATTGTATTACCATTTTTCTAACAGATTGCAAAATGCGTTAGAGAACTGATTGATGTTGAGGCTAGAGAAAAGAATATTGGGGAAAAACCTGAGGTTATTACATAGCATTAGAATGTAAGAAAGTGATTTTTTTTAAATCCCCATAACATGGTTTAAAAATTTTCCCCAACATGTTATTTCCTTTGAATCAGGTACTCTGGTCTGTTATTGTATCAATCTTCTCTTTAAATTCACACAATCAACAATTTCCAGGCTCACAAATTGAATAGCTAACTTGGATTGTTACATTCTGTAATGATATATTAGAAAATAAAATGAAAGTTAATTAGATACAGAGTGAGGAATCATACAAAGCTCTGTCCAAGTCCCATTCTCACTTTTTCCCAGTGAATATCTGAGACTCCTTTATTAGATATATCCCACTCAGACTATGCAGATTTGACTGTGATCATAACAAAATGAGAAACACTTACATTCTCAGAAAGCATAATATAGTTTTTATATGATTAGAAGTTAACTTTATTGCTTTAAAGTTGTATTATTTTTCAGACAGTTTCCATATGTAGAGTGCTTTAAGATGGATTGCAGGTTAGAAAATTCATCATATAATAAATTATGTCATGGCATTGATGTAGAAAACCAATAACTACTAGATCATAGCACGGAGATGATCCAATTCACTGAGAGACGGATTGTCTGTTTCTACATGTTTAATACTGAAGATAAAAGTGACATCAATGAAACAGCCAACATCTCCATAATACCTGAGCTATGTTCATCCTTATTTTCCCATGGAAATCAGCAATCTTACTCACAAATGGGTTTTTGCTCATGTAAATTAGTGATAATTACAAAGTAAATTTTTATAATAGCTTCTAAATAATTCTATACTCTCCAAATAATATCTAATATATAATCAATTATTAATTAATGATTTTATGAATGCATAAAATACATTTTATCTGAAGACTTACTTGAATGTTTTAGGACCCATGAAATTTCTTTATGTCCAAATTTCTTAAAGGTATTGAATTTAGAATCATGAAAGTAAATCTGATCTCTATCTTTTGCACAATTGATTGCCAATAGGGACAGCTGTTCTCTGGATTCATGCCACCTATAAAATTTTATTGCAGTTAAAAGTAGTTTCATGCATTGCAGCTAGAAGAAAAACCAGACTTGGAGATTAGTGCTTCATGCTAATCACATGAACATTTAGTAATTGCCGCTCAACAACAGACTTCCACGTTCTACGTTAAAAATTATTTTCTTGAATATCTGTGTACAGGAAACACTTTCAACATTTAATAATTCTACCTTAGAATTGACCTAAATACATTTACTTGAATTATATGTACCAATGCATAAAAGTAAGGATTAATTAATAAACTTTTCTTAGTACATCACAATTCCACGATGGTGGTCAGCTACACCTTAAAGGTGCTTTAATTCAGTGATACAACTTAATTGGAATAATGTCAGGTATTTTGTAAATGTTTACTTTATATGAAAGTATTATTGAAGATGACAGATGCAGTGATGTTATATGATAGTTATTTTTTCCTGCAGTATAAGAAATGATCAAGCCCAGGTCTAAATGGTTCTGTGTGCTGTAGTCATATGAAACACATTTTGGTAATTTGAAATTATTCCCTAACTCATTACTCTTTCAAACAATCTTTATGACTTCATTTCTTATGTATATAGGATCTTCTTCAGGTTGTTGCTGTTTCATACAAGATTTTCTTTCCCATTGATTTTGAGTTTGGCATTGATAGGTGTCTTCTTGGTTGTTCAGAAGGAATTGTCCTCAGCAACAGACCACAAAGCTGGGAGTCTTCCCTGAGTCCACACTGACTTCAGCCCATCTAGCACAGGCTAGATTGTTCTAGTGTCTCGGAACTTCCAGATATAAGATAACTCTAAACTACTTAGCCCTTCTTATCTTTTATTTTTCATCATTTGAAATCTCTATCACTATCTTCTAGTTTCCTCTATTCAAAGAAAGAAAGAAAGAAAGAAAGAAAGAAAGAAAACAAAAGCACATGGAAAGGAAGAGTCATTTCTGAGCAAGATTCTCTTTCCAAGGAATATTATCTTTTTTAAAATACATTTTGTGCTCTTAAAAAGCTTGAAATTCGATAAGTGAAAAGAACTCTTATGTTTACAGATTTAAAAAAAAAATTAGACGAGCCTTAATTTTTCTCATATTGACCTAAGAAAAGTAGACCTAAAAATCAGAGATGGAAAATAAATTTAAGCTCTTATAAATCTTATCTTCCATATACAAAGAAAACAAGCAAATGTAACTTTCAGAAATCTTTCAAATCCAGGAAGAATGGTTATTTCAATTGATACCTCCATCTTCTCTACTTTGTTCCTGTATTAAGTTCATTAATCCACTTATACAAACACTCACCTAGATCTTCTTTGCTATACTTCTTTTTGTTAAATGTCTATGTTAAATTGCAAAGAGTCAAGCTCTTGGAGAGAAAGAATCTGTGTATGAAGTTTGTAAGTAATCTGAACTTTCAGAAACAGCACAGTCTACACAATGTTCCTCACCCACAACCGATTTTCATGCTCTCGGTACATTCATTCACATTCCTACTTTATTAGCCTGGTAGGATGAAAGAGTTCTGAAAGGAACTAGTTGTTTATTAATCACAAATTTATCCTTACATGATCCACAGCCATAAAGAAAATGTAAGCATTAAATATTTTAAGAAATAAAACTAGCAAAAAAATTATTTTAAATCCATCTTCATTCACCTCTGGAACAAGGAAGAAGACTAACTATAGAAATGTTCAGCTTTTTATCTAAAACTTTAAACACTTAGACAAAAGTGATGCTATAATTTTAAGCACAGGAATATTTGATAAATTTCAGAATGCAAGATGTCAAATTAAAGGCAAGAATGTAATGCCTCTTAACCAAAATGCATCTTGAAAGCATCTCTACCACCTAAATTGCAGGAGAGAGTTTTCCTGGTACTGGCTTTCCTCATTCAAGGTTAAAATAGATATTGAGGGGAAACAGGTTAATATGTGAAAGAAATATTTTAAAGAACTAGGTCATCAAAAATATGAAGCTTAAGGTTTCAAGTTTCTTTAAAAAATAGACAATAACATCTTATAAATCAAAAAAACTAATTATAAAAAGAAACTTACAAAATACCCAGAAGATCTAATTGTGATTTATTTGGCATTTCGACTTTGAGTCAGATGAAAGTTTCTTTTGTAGTTTAGATTAGGAATCATGAGATTAATGGAACACTTAGATAAGTACTTGAAACTTCTTTCAACCTAGTTCCGTGAAGACCTGGATTCTGAGGTTGCCCATAAATTGCCTATAATTGATTCTAGTTACATAAACATTTAATACATGCAGACCTAAAGAATCTTCCTTAGATTCTGAATTTTTCCCCTTGATCTACAAATTTCCCTGGTGATCTCACTTCTTCAGAGCTATGGTTACTGCTTCTATCTGGCAATCTCAATATTACCCACAAATTCATATCCTTCCAGTTATTATTTACTCTGGGAACTTCCCTCTTCTACCCCTAATTCCTAATGTATTCACATATTGGGCTTGACCAAAGATATCTAAAAGGTGCCATAGTGTGGTTTACCAATCAATTTGTGCTCCAATTCCAAAGAAAATTATTTTATTTTTGGTTGATCAAAGATTCTGTTTGGAATTGTTGGGTAAGAAATAATTATGTAGGTATTAAAATCATTCTTGAGCTAAGATTTATTTCAAGATTTCAGCAGAAAGTTATATGTGGAAAGGGGAAAAAAAGCTGCCAGCAAGGCCAGAAGCTCAGGAGAGGTAAGGAGGAACTTTCCTTCAGTGTAGAGAATGGCGTTGGGCCCTGCCAACAAGTTGACTTTAAACTTCTAGCGACATTACATTTGTGTATTTAAAGCCTCCAATTTCTGTTACTTTTTTAGGGAAGCCTGAAAAATGTTATTACATATCCCTTGTTGTATTTTAAACAAAAATTTCCTTAGAATTCACTCTGCATGTATCATTAAGCAACCGTAGTGGTTGCTTGGTACTGGGAAAGGACGGAGAAGTGGGAAGAGAAATTATGACTGATGCTCCTGTGTGTGAAGTTTTCCTAAGGGGATAGAAAATGTTCCAAAATTAGATTTGGCCAAGGATTGCACAATCATGAGACTCTCATGAATTCCTTATATCATGCACTTTAAAATGACAGAATTGTATGGTATGTAGACTATTTCTCAATAAAGCTGGTAAAACCACAATATAAACACATCTTCTTTTCAAATAATTTGCAATAAGTTTTAAAATAAGGACAATTCGCTAATGGTGCACATTCATGTTATAAAGTATGGCGCAGAGCACCTTAGGGAATCACATTGGAGAGTGTCAAGTGACCAGGACGGTGGTCAGTGATTGAGCAGTGGGAAATGTCCAACAGGGGTCTCAAAGATCATGATCAATGGCCTAAGTCCTTAGGAGGGAAGGAGAATCAGCCACTGATGAAATGAGAGAGCACATTCAGGTTGGGGGAGGGCACCCTCAGGAAACAGATTTATTTCTTTCCATTTCTGAGGCAGGAAGTAACCACATTAGCCTATGCGGATGACCCAACATGGAATCTCTGCATGTCTTTGTGGAACGAAGTAGGAAGTAAACTTGCAGCCACCCGAGATATATATGTTCAAAATATAGTTGACATTTCAGTATATTTAATTTGATTTCAGAACATAAGGGTGCTTTTTAGTAATCACAAATTTTCATATATTTGTACTTCCAAGTATTTAAGAAAGATAAACTAACTGGAAAAATTGTCCCTTGAATATATAATAGTCAAGGGGCTAGAGCTGTGCTTCAGCACTCATGGCAAGGATGCAGGTTCTAATCCCAGCACCAAGTATACAACAAAGTGTCAGAGCAATGAAAGCCACATAAAAAACTAAGTAAAACTGATTCTCTGTTTCTCTCTCTACAATATTCCTCTATATTTTAAAAATATAATTCTCAAAATTTTATTATTTACATATTAATATTTTTAATTTGTGCATTGTAGTTATACATAATAATGGGGCTCATTTCACATATTTGTTTATTCACAAACATGTTCAGTTACAATTCCCAATATTTCCTCTGCCCCCTTCCCACCTGCCTCCCCCTGATCTCCTTTCTCTACTTAAAATACGACTTCTTATAAAACTTTCAACCAGCTGATTTTCAGAGACAGCTCTGAGCACATTTTCGAAAGATCAGTTGTTGCTATCTATTTGGTTAGTTTGAGCTGAACTTGAAGTTTAAGTCACCTGAAAGCTAAGGTTTCTTGTGCTAAGAATTAATTACAGCTCCACTCATAAGAAGGCACTGAGATTTTTTTTAAGAGAGAAGGACAGAGAGAGAGATAGAGAGAGAGTGAGAGAGAGAGAGAGAATCAATTTTTATTGAGTTTTTCACATGGCTTTCGTTGCTCTGACACTTAGTTGTGTACGTGGGTGCTGGGGTTTGAACCCGTGTACTGGTGCATGCTAGGCAAGCGCTGTAACCGCTCAGCCACCGCTCCAGCCCTGGGCACTGAGATTTTGATAGTGTTAGAATTTTAATACTAATGTATATCTGTTCATTTTTATAGAGCATTTAAAGGTGGCATATGTTTATAGTGGATTATAATGTTCTCAGTGAAAATATTGTTTTTTTTTAAAGAGGGAAGGGCAGTGAAAGAGAGAGAATCAATATTATTTAGTTTTTCTTGTGGCTCTCATTGCTCTGAGATTTCATTGTGTACATGGTACTGGGGTTTGAACCCACATCCTTGCGCGTGTTGGACAAGTGCAGTACCTGCCGAGCCACTGCTCCAGCCCCACAGACATCTTACTAAGAAAATACATATCAAAAAATGTTATGGGCTAGGAGAGGGGCCAGAGAGGTGACTCATTAATAGAGCGCTTGCTTGGCATGCACGAGGACTCAGGTTCGATCCCTAGCACCACATACACAACTAAGTGGAGGAAAAACAGAGACCAGTTGTTCGAGGGGTGGTATCCTTCAGACATGTCTTGAAAATGTCCAGAGTAATTGAGCTCAGGAATAAAAGTAGATGAAAAAGTTTAACATTGTGGGAATATAGTTATAATACTTCCAGGAGATACAATTTCAACTTCAGTACAGATTCTAAAATCAATTGCCTAGTAAGCACGACCGCAGAAGACATCATAGGGTGAGGAAAGCAGAAACCACAAGGGGCAAAGAACCAAGACAAAACGATGGACAGCTCAGAAAGGGTACAAGACAGAACGAATAGTCAGTGAAGATGGGGGTACTGGAGTTTGAGGAGAGTAAAGACAAAAAGGAGCCAAAAGAATGCCCCACAATGGCCGAATTTCCCAGTGTTAATAAACACATCAGTTTACAGATTCAGGAAGGCAAACGAGGGCTGGGGCCGTGGCTCAGTAGTTACCATGCTTGCCCGGCATGCGCAAGAACGGGATTTGAACCCGGCACCATGTAAACAATGCACACAATGCAACGATTTGTAGGAGCTACAGAGGCCACCTAGGAGCTGAATGCAGCTGATTCTCTCTCTTTCTCTCTCTCTCTCACTCTCACTGTCCTCTAAAAAACTAAAATAAAAATAGGCACATGAATCCCCAGATATTATACAACAAGGAAACACACACGTAATCATATGGTAAAGAAAACAGTACAATGTTCCCAGAGTTACAAAATCTGACAGCTGAGTATTTAATGGCAGCCAGAATATAAAAGATAAAAGAGAGCAGAATCACTTATTTCAGACATTCACATAAACCAATAAATTCATTTGAAACATCTCAACATCAAAAGTAATGAGAATTAAAACATCCATTGCACAAACAGTGACTGGAGAGAATTTGACACCAACTGACTCACCAAAGAAAAATGATGGATATGATACAGACAAGAACCAGAGGGGAGTCCAGAGAAATTAATGATGAATATAGACATGTTACACATGAGGAAAGAGTTTGCTTCTCATTACAGAATAAAATAGATCCACTAAATTCTTCAAATCACAGCACAGCTGGGTGGCTGGTCACAGAATGATTCAACCCGATTAAAGGATAGTAAATTGGGGCTGGAGCAGTGGCTCGGGGCTGCGTCACCTGCCTGTCATGTGTGGGGGAACGAATTCGGACCTCAGCACAGCACACACAGTGAAGTGCTGGAGCAAGGAAAGGCATGTGGGAAACTAAATGGAGTTGATTCTCTCCTATTCTCTCTCTCTCTCCCTGTCCCCCTCTCTCTTTAAGAAAAAAAGAATAGCACAATCAAAAAACAGATTAATATCAGAGTACTGAAGCTTCTAAAACCAACAGCTTTTATATTTACATATTCTTATGTTAACATTATTTTAGTATTAGCTAATAATATTTTCATATTATATAAAATGTCCCTTTATTATGTTCAAATTTATCAAAATTGCATGCTTTATACATGTATATATTGCATATTTTATTCAATATTAGTTTTATGAGAACTATTAATGTTACAGTACCAGTAGCTCATTAATTTACATCACTCTACAGAATTCTTTTGCATGAACATGCCACAATTTAGCAATTCCACTTGTGGTGAACATTTTTTGGTTCTTCCATTTTTTTTTCTTAGGTATTGTAATTGTCAAGTCAAAATATTGAAGTATTTCACATTGAATCAATAAAGTTCAGGGAAACACTAAGACATGCAAATTATTTCAGTAGACAATAATATAAAATTATCTGAATTTACAAATGTACTTCTATAGCTTCAACTATTTTTCTATTGGGTTTACCCAACACACACACAGTGCTATTGAATTGAATCACAGAAATAATAGGGAAATTATTAACAGAATTCACAGAATCTTTCTTATCTTAAACATTGATTTTGATGCTTGATCTGAAAATTCTAAAGATATTCTAAACTAATAAACTCTGAAATAGACTGAATGGAGGTCAGGATGGGAAAGGTCAACCAAAGCCACAAGTACTAAAATTGCTTCCATCATGTTCCAAAAGAATAAAGCAAGATTTTTATCATACTATTTATTTGTGGGAAGCCACAGATCATGTCAAGATCCTTTATGGTCTTGAAGTAAAATAGTACAGTTAGTCTTTCCTTGGTAAGTTTCCTAAAAACAGGTGTTCTGTGTTTCACGCACAGTGACACATGCAGATCCTAGTACATTGCCCCTACCTGAAATGAAAAGGCAGAGGTGTATCTTGAGCATTTAATAAATCATAGAATCTGGTTAATGGAGACTAAGGAATAAGAACTGACTAAGGTATACCACATAAACAGTATCTCAAATTTGCACCTGCTTCGAAGGGGAAACATTCATTGATTAATCAGGCTGCAGGCCATGCTCAGGTTAGCTGGGAATGTGCAGACTATGATTGCTGGAGTTCCAGCATCTTACCTTGCACCTTGGTCAAGATGTCCAGGTTCACCAGCACAGAGGAAAAGGCCGTGAACAATGGCTCTTCAGCTCTGAAATGTGTGTAATTCAAATGATTTGTGTTTATGTCGTTCAATTACATCTAACCTCAAGAGCATGGGATTATATAATCCTCCCAAACCTCAGAAGAAGAGAAGAGCCAGGACGACTGACAAGTGCAGTTATTTCCACCTCTCCAAGGAACCACATTTCCTGTGTGGCAGAGATTTTATTGAACAGCCTATATTACCACATACTGTCCTAGTGGGATGGATTGTAATGACAATGGATGGGAAGGATGGAATGCGGAGTGTATTCTGAGCAGGCAGTGCATGATAAGGGAGAGGTGGACTGGTATCATAAATAACAGCTTTGCAGTAAGAGTCAAAAGACGTCAACTAAAATCCCAGTTCTAACTCTTCCTGGCTAAATGTCCTTGGAGAAGTAATTTAATCTTTTAAAGTCTTAGTCCTCTCCAGGAAATGGAAAAGGAATCCCAGGGAGGAGCAAGCTATCTCAAGTGTGTAGAATGTGCTTTTGATATTGATTGTGATACCCAGTCAATGAATGGCTACCTGTGATTTGTGTCAACAGGCCAAGCCTCAGTTTCTTTGGTTGTAAAACTGAGCTGGCACAATAATCTTCAGCGATTGCTCTTAGTTGGAAGTTGTGTGTTGAGCAAGTTGTTCTGAGTTAATGTGATTAGTATATACAGGGAGTCTTGCTGATTCTCAAGGTCATCTGAGAATGAGATGTACGGCGGAGGTGGGGCACCTGTGGCATCTAACAGGCGCTCAATCTTGCACAACTTCAAAATGCACCTTGAGATGGCTGATTAATATCTGATGGCTTTGGCAGTGAAAAGCATGTGGGAAAAGGACAATCAATCCATGCCCAAGTAAAAACAAAAGCAAAACAAAAATGAACACAAGCAGAGCTCCATCCACTGTGATCTCTGAACAGGGGGAGAAAGTACCAGGGCAACTGCTGAAGGATATTCACTTTAGGATCTTTGTCATTTCGCTTATTGACATAATTTGTGTTTAGTAAGTGATGGGAAACCATGTACATGTGAAAGATGATACCAAGGTCCTCTGAATCCTGTGTACTGTAATAACCACCATTAGATATTTCAATACTCGGCTTCCAAGGTATTCATTCTTCTATGCATAACAGTTCTTAACACAATGACATTATACACACCAGGATAAAAGTTTCTTAAACCTTAAATGTTTTTGTAAAAAGGTTCATGATTTGATACATATAATTATTTACTTTATGCCTTGAGTTTTTATTTAAAGTTCCTCTTATTTTCTTTGAAAATTGAGAACATTACTATTTTCTATATTCCACATAGAATGTTCTATGTAGACTACCACTAGATGGCTTGTGAAAGTTCATCTCAGTGTTGTCTCTCCTTCTTTCTCAAATTTGCTGGTCATTTTTGGCTTCTCATTACTGTATCAACCAGAGAACTCCAAACCGCAATTTCCACTGCATGTGGATGTGTGGAATGGTCTCAGGTGGTGACAGAGGGTGAAGATGCATGGCATCTCTTCTCATGTTCCTAATGAACAGCCCTCTTCTAAGCACAAAGGTAAGAGTGGGAATCCAAAAAACTATAGCAAGAAAGCATCATGTAACAAATGCTGACGCAAAGCATGTTTGGGGAGTTTTTTCCCAATTTACTTAACTCTGATTGTATCTTCTAAAAAGAAACTAGGACTTTACTAGCCACACAGAAGACACTTCTGTTGTTGTTGTTTTAAAGAGAGAAGGACAGTGAGAGAAAGAGGGGGAGAGAGAGAGAGAATCAATTTTTATTGAGTTTTTCACATGGCTTTCATTGCTCTTACACTTAGTTGTGTACGTGGGTACTGGAGTTTGAACCTGTGTACTTGAACATGCTGGGCAAAGCTCCATAACTGCCGAGCCGCTGCTCCAGCCCCAAGAAGACACTTGTTATGCTGGATTTATGCTCCAATATCCAGGCTGCATGAGGAATCCTTCTCAGGGCACTGTTCATGTCACTTTCTCTGCCCAAGTTGTCCGTCCCTAGAGTGCTCCTTGTGTTTGCTTCGTCCTTCAGCTGCTGCCATGAACAAATTGGAGACAAGAGTGCCACCTCAGGGTCAGGATGTCCCTGGTCTACAGGACTTGGATCTTCCAGTCGTACAAACCTTAGTGTCTGTGAGGTGCCTGCAAAGGGTTTTTTGCCATCTCTCTTTCCCATACTTTTTAGTTCTCAGGGGGAGTTTGGGTCTGGTACAAGTTAATCTGTTTTCATAGGAAGGATTATTTCTATCTGTATTCCAATTTAATTAATCTCCAGAGCAACTGTCAACTAGATATCATCATTTCTACTTTAGCATGAGACAACTAAGGCTTTCTCTGTTTAATTGATTTGCTTGCTCAAATTCTAGTAATGAGATGAAACAGCTGGAGTCAGGTCGCTTTCTGGGCTGGGCTCGTGCATATTCACACATATATATGATGTCTCTGGCATGATGATCTTGACAAACAGGACAAAATAGCTGGCATCTTTTTGGTGCAGTATAAACAACTCTTTAAATTCTAATGTTATTGTAATTGCATCTGAATAGAATTAACAGCTTAAAATTCTTGACAGGTAAAATAACAATAATTTATCAATAATTTATTGATATTATTTTCTGTTAATGTTTCCTATTAACAATTCACAAATAAATATACTTAATCTATGGAAACAGAGCATGAAATCAAACAGAAAAAAATGCACAGACAATGGAAAATGTAAAAAATAACCTAATTTGGCATTAAGCTCTATTGTTCTCTAAGACAAAGTTAAATATAAATTTCTAGTGCTTCCATAATCTTGACCTCAGAAGCATGATATGAAAATGAACCAAACAATATTAGTATAATGATCGGGGAAAAAACATGGCACACATCATAAAGGATACATTACAATAAGACACCTTCCAATTTATTGACAAATTACTCAAAAGGCAAGGCTGTGCACGCATAATTTACCCACCTGTGGACTGCCCTGAAAGGTGCTGTAGACCAGATTCACACAACTGAGAAACTCAGTGGAGTCCACGGAGGGGAAAACTGAAAGGAGGACTTTAGTGTCCACATAAATTCATGATTTCAAGCACAACTGCATAACGTCTGGTCCACTTGAGGGTGTGTCTGCCTGTCCTGTTCCCACCTCCGTAGTTAACAAATGCTAGCAATTGCAGATTATCACTTCCTTGCCAATCTCTGGTGAAGGCAGTGTGGAGGTAACCATGGGACAGCAAAGACAGTGCCCCATGCCTAGAGTGCTGAGGTTATGTGAACAGGCAGTCCTCCCAGAATGCACCACGTCTCAGCCACAGAGGAAACTAGAAGGCAGAATCAGAGCACCGTCCCTAACGTTCTGGAACATCCAGAATTGTAACTGAAGGATCCATTGGAAACAAAAGGAACACAAATATTCCAGAAAGCCCACCAAGAGGAAAATAACAGATGAGGAGATATATTAATAAACATCAGACTCAAGCACCTATAATCAGACAAAGGAATGAAGAAGGAAAGCTCGAATTTGAGTCCATGATATTGCTTTTGATCATTGGTGTTAGCTTTCTGCCAGTGTGTGTGATAAAATACTTAAAAGAAACAACTTAAAAGAGGGAAGATTTGTTTTGGCTCACTTGTTCAGAGTTTCCAGTCCACAGTTCCATTGTTTCTGGACCTGAATGAGGCAGAATATCATGGCAGGTAGGATGGGGCAGGAAAGGTGCTTACCTCATGGTAACCAGGTAGGTAGGAGGGAGAGAGAGAGAGAGGAAGAAGCCAGGGACAAGATTTACCCTTCCCAGGCCACAGGCCCACCCCTGGCGACCTGTCAACTAACCACCCCTCCTCAAATTCTACCACTTCCAAATAGTCCATTTATTTACTTATTTATTTAATAAAAGAGAGAGGTACAGTGAGAGAGAGAGAGAGAAAAGAAATCAGTTTGATTTAGTTTTTCATGTAGCTTTTGTTGCTCTGACACTTTGTTGTGTCCGTGGTGCTGGGGTTCAAACCCACATCCTCACATAAGCCAGGAAAGCACCGTAACTGCTGAACCACTGCTCCATTCCCCCAATAATCTGTTTAATTATGAACCATCAACAGCTTGATCCATTGACGAGATCAGAACTGTTATGATCCAATCACTTCCCAAAACCCCACCATGGAACTTTGCTGGATTGAGGATCAGCTGTCCATATTTGAGTCTTGGGAGGACATCCCAGATGTACACTATAACGATCATGCTATTGAAAGGTAAGTCATAATTTTGCATTTCTGAGTGCAAATGAAATTAAAATAACAGATGAACATTTACATATACAAGTGAAAGACAAATACCTCAATCCCCTACATATTACTCTGAATTGCTTAAAGCAGTTCAGAGATGGGTGTAGCTCATTTCCATGATGGTTGGAGTAGAGAAGGTAAAGGGACATTTTTCAGAAACATCCCTAGCTAGCTGTGGTAATAAGAGAGAGCACAGGAAAATCAGAGGCAGATTGATGATCTCATCAAACAGGATGCTTTAGAAGATGTTTATTCATAACAGATGTCTACATTTAGGCTTGGAGAGAGGATGAGATTGAGTTGCTTTCTGACAGCTGTTAAAAGACCATTAGAAACATGCGTGGTAAATATAACAGTAAACAGAAAACACTATTTATTGTTGGAAAAAACAAGCTTTGAGCTATAGGAATTAGAGCAACCCTCTGCAAGGACCCCTGTGTTTTCTTTTAGCCTTTTCGTCTTTATTACTGCTTTCTTGTCAACGTATCTGGGGTAGTTGATGCTGAGAAGGTCAGAAGGGGTACAGTGTAATGTTCATTCCCCATAACTCATGATTTTACCACCAGTGAAATACAGCCTGGGAGGAAGGCTCATGCTGAGAATCTCCCTAAGCCCTCTGCTTCTTCTGGGTCTTGCCTGGACTGGCTTTTTTGACATTTTTGGGGATTGTGCTAATTCTTGGTAAGACTGGGGTGAGTTCATTAAAAAAGCCCTTCCTCCTCATGAGTGCCCCAGGACTGAGACTACAGGAGTTAAAATAAATCATATTCTTGCCACTGAAATTCAAAGATGCAACCAGCATGAAATTCAGGATGTCTTTGAGCGCAGGAAGATGATCCGTCACTGCTGATCTGATAAGTATATCACAAGTTGCCCAACTCCAAGAGAAAGGACAAGATCAGAATTGATGATCAATTTGAGGAAAACAGTTCTCAGAAACCTTGCTAGATACTCAGGTAATTAATGGGGTCTCTGTATAGATCATTTCATGTGTATACAAAAATGAAGCATCCAATAAGCTATTTGGAATAAGCTATTCCAAATACATGCCTGCATGCTTGTGGGAGTCTGCTTATTTATCAACAATGATAAATCTATAGATAACTCAGTATTTTAACAACAAATCTAAAGACTATTGCATATTTTTAAAGACTTACTGATGAAAATGAAATGCTTACCCAGTAAAACAGATGTTACAGAAACATTAAAAGACAAAAAAGACACAAGAGAAGCACAATAAATCAGCATTTTAAACTTGTTTTAATTTAGTTTTTCATGTGGCCCTTATTGATCCTACACTTCATTGTGTACGTGGTGCTGGGGTGGTTTGAACCTGTGTCCTTGCACATGCCAGGCAAGCGCCAAAACTGCTGAGCCACTGCTCCAGCCCCAGCATTATAAACTTTCAAAAAGGAAATTATGTATCATTATCAAAATATTATTGGAATTTGGTTTCTAAGGGTAAACAAGGATTCTGGTGTTATTTGTGGTAGTAGGAGGAAAACACATCTCAATGATGAGACTCATTCTCAAAGTAACACTGTCCTTATGGGTAGGTATTCAAAGATTAGTAACTACTAAAGGTTGATTTTACTCTCTGTTGTCTAGTCAAAGTTGGTTCAGAGAATTGAAAATCACACGCAGCTGCTTTGTGCAGTTGCGCGTACGGCAAGGTTACGTGGCGAGTGATCACAAGTTAGAGTGCATGCTAAAGTCCTCACAGGCCCAGCTTTGCACGCGTCATTTCTGTCTAACAACAAAATGCTGCTGTGCTCATCCCACTTGGGGAATTGCAGATCCCTTAACGCCGGTTCGCAGTGGGCCCTCGGGATGCTGCGTAGTCACAAGGTTGCGTAGGCCATGGGTCAGGTGTTTCTTCTCAGAGTTTGCTTTTGAAATGGAGCATAATTATCACCAGAGGAGGACCGGTACTGCAATTCTCACACTGAATGTTTCAGAAGCCATAAATACTGCCCTGTCTGCCGTTCACTCTTCTGGTTATAAGACCCAAGAATCAGGAAGACTTAAACTTCATACTGGAACTGCTGTGGAACTTTCCTCCGTCTGAGTCCCACTTAAATATGTCACCCTAACAGATCACGGTCAATAGGTCAGAAAAAGTCTACTCAAGAGTGCCTCTTGCTTTATGAAAGGCAGTTCGATACACAGGAAATTGCCCTTCAGTCTATTCTTAAATTTCCCAGATCAGTGGACTGCTTGGACCTTTCCCAGGTTGTCACACCCCTAGGTTTTCATGTGATTTATATCCTCCTCCTGCCGTGTACTCATATGAGGATTGGCACATCCTGCCCTCCCATCCCAATTAGCATGATATCATCAAAAATAGGGAGCTTGATGCTCTGTGTGCCATTGAGACCATCCAGGCCCCTGAGCTTATATATTGCAGATGGCAACTTCTACAAGAGTTGACTCCTATCAGAGGTGTAAAAAGGAGCCGTAACTGCTGCCCAAGATTCATAAGGCAAAATGATCAGGTTCACTTTGTTGGAGGGAGTTGAAAGAAAGCGTCGCGCTCGGTGTGTAGCTGACTGGCATGTGCCAGCCAGAGGCTGTCTTTATCTGATTCCATAGAGATAATACACCTGCAATCACAGCTGGAATAATATCACCACCCTAGAGTATTTCCAATCATCCTCTTCCCTTCTGCAATGCTCTCTAGCCTTCTCAACTACGTATTCAGACAAGTCTTACAGGGACACTTTCAGAAAGTCCCTAAACCCTCCCAGGCTTTGCTGGAGATTCCCTCTTGCCCTTGTGGATGCAATAGTTCTTTCAGCTTGCCATCATGGGGGTAAGATGTGAAAAGAAGTGTTTCAGGGCTTCAACTTTACCCTCCCTTCTAGAACTCATTTCAGAAATGTGTAACTAATGTGGAGATCCTACACACTGCCAAGTATGTCTGTCCTCACTATGTATTCTACACTTGGGACAATAAGTACAGGGTGAGATTGTGGTCCACCTGGATCCCTGTGAGACAGAGTTACACAGGACTCCATTTTTCATTTGACCCCCACAAGCTTCCACCCTACACAGTGGATCTTGGCAGAAGCTCAGCAGATCAGTGTACAAACACAGAAATTGCAATCTGTACCTTAACAAATCTAGGCATTTGGGTAAATGACTATAGGTAGCTTAGAGTAAGATTTGGAAGGATACGCTCAGACACAGAAGTGAATTGTGATAGGTTCTTCCTCAAGGAACCTGACTTTCTAGCAATTAAGAAGCCACGGGTTGGTGAATTGACTTAGGTCAGTAGTTAGTTCAGGCTGCTGTAACAGCCCCCTGCACTGGGGGCTTAAGCAGCAGTATTTATTTCTCACTGTTCTTGGAAACCAAGAAGTCCAAGATCAGGTGTCAGTAGGTCCAGTGTCTGGTAAGGGCATCTTTTCTGGTTTTCAGACATTTTCTTGTCCTTCTTTACTTATATTGGCATAGGGATGGGGGATTTGATGTCTTTTCACTTTTTATATCATGAGGACTCTACTCTCAAGACTGCTCAAAGGCCCTGTTCTAAATACTGTCACATTGAAGATTTGTATTTATTCATTTTCTGATCCTGTACCTAAATGCCTGAAACAGGCTGTTTTATAAAGAGAAAAATATTTATTTAGTGCACCCTTCTGGAGACTCAAGGGCATGGTGCCAGCATCAGCTTGTCTGTGGGGAGGACCTCAAGAAGGAGCAAGTGCAAGAGGATGAGGTCCTATTGCCAAACAGGAAGCCAGAGAGTGATTCAGAGGTTTGACTCTTTCTTCTTCTTCTTTTTTTTTCCCTAGGAGAGAGGGACAGTGAGAGAGAGAGAGAGAGAGAGAGAGAGCGAGAGAATCAATTTTATTTATTTACTTTTTCATGTGGCTCTTGCTGCTCCAATGCTTCATTATTTATGTGGTGCTGGGATTTGAACCCTTGTCCTCAAACATGCCAGAAAATCACAGTAACCTCTGAGTCACCTTCTAACCCCTGACTTTTTTTTATAGCAACTCCCTTCTCTGAGAGCTCAAGAGTCTCACAAAAGCTTCCCAATCCCTTCCCAGGGCATTTCCCATAGTGACCTAGCTCCTTCACATAGTTCCACTGCATTCCACCAACATGCTGAATACCAAGTCTCTGTCACATGATCAAATTTTCATGTGAAAATACAGATTTCCACATATAAATTTTGAGGGGACATAAATATCAAGTCCATTAATACAAATCAAATAAATTTCAACTAAATACACTTGAAGTTTTCCAAATATATATGTCAAAGAGTGCCTAGAAGAAACCGCTCCTCTATTCATTTCTTGACATCTCTAATGAATCTACCACAACCATAGGTCCTTGGAACCAACTGGGCACATGCTACTGGATAGGTGATTGTTACCATTTGGCCTCCACCTTTAGGGAATCAGTGTTATGAAAAGAGGTCCAAATTAGCAAAACCCCAACAGTTAAACAAAAAACAATTGCTCCCTACAGGAAAAAAATGATAGAGAATTAATCAGAAATCTAATTATTTACATTCTTCAGTTGTGCAGTGTCATTTGTGCTTGACAGCTTTCTTGAAGCCTCCGCTTTCCTGATGGTTTATATTGTTCGGTCTATAATTCCTTTTGCACTTTTTGCATTTATACTACTCCCCTTTTCACTTGAAAGGTACTAAAGTTATATGAGCCATAGAAGTCACATTGAAACACCTCTGAAGTCTAGCTGGGTTACAGCATCGTCCCAATGTCCTTTGGTTGAGGGACATTATCACAGTTCTCTAGGTCCTGGTGTGCAAAGACTCACATGGTCAAGGGAGGAGAGGGGAGGCCAGACAGCCTGTTCAAATAAGTCTTTTAAAAACATTTCCTTTGGTAAAGTCTTTTGATTCCTATACTGAAGGACCCAGAAATCCTTTCCTATGCAGTGGAAGATAGCAGATACTTGATGACTTGTGGAGCTGTGGTCTACACTGCAAGTGTGTGACTAGCCTGGATTGCAGAAGCAGCAAAAACCCACACATAGCCCAGTACTGCCATCTGTATTCCAGCTGTACTGCCCTACGCATACCCAGGTACTGGCATCTGCCTTCCTGGCTGGACTGACCTACGCATACACAGGTACCAGCATCTGTCTTCCAGACTGGACTGATCTACACATAACCAGGTACTGGCATCTGTCTTCCTGGCTGGACTGACCTACATGTATCCTGAACTGGCATCTTCCAGATGGACTGCCCTACACCTACCCAGGTATTGTCAACTGTCCTCCAGGCTGGACTGACATATGCATACCCAGGTACTGGCATCTGTCATCCAAGCTGGAGTGACCTACGCAAACCCAGATAGTGACATCTGTCTTCCAGTCTGGATTGACCTATGAATACACAGATACTGGCATCTGTCTTCCTGGCTGGACTGAACAATGCATACCCAGGTAGTGGCATGTGTCTTCCAGCCTGGACTGACCTATGCATACCCAGGTACTGGCATCTGTCATCAAGGATATACTGAACTATGTATACCCAGGTAGTGGCATCTGTATTCCAGGCCGGACTGACCTAAGCATACCCAGGTAGTGGCATCTGTCTACAGGCTGCACTAACCTACACATACACAGGTACTGACATCAGTCTTCCTGACTGGACTGACCTATGCATACCCAGGTACTGGCCTCTGTTCTCCAGGCTGAATTACAGTACACATACCCAAGTACTTGCATCTGTCATTCAGCCAGGACTGATCTATGCACTCCCACGTAGTGGCCTCTTTTTTCCAGGCTGGACTGACCTATGCACATGCAGATACTGGCATCTGTCTTCTGGTTGGACTGCACTATGCGTACCCAGGTACTGGCATCTTCCAGCTGTACTGCCCTACACGTATCCAGGTACTGGCATCTGTCTTCAAGCCTGAACCTACCTTTGCAACCCAGGTACTGGCATCTGTCTTCCAGGCTCGACTGCCCTACAAGTACCCAGGTACTGATATCCATTTTCCTGGCTGAAATTACCTATGCATATCAAGGTAGTGGCCTCTGTATTCCAGCCTGGACTGACCTACATATTCCCAGGTACTGGCATCTGTTTTCCAGCCTGGACTGACCTGTGCAACTCCAGGTAATGGCATCTGTCTTCCAGGCCGTACTGACCTACACATACATAGGTCCTGGCATTGCCAAATCAGGCTGGACTGAACTACGCATACTTACGTACTGTCATCTGTCTTCCAGCCAGGGCTGACCCACACATACACATGTACTCTCATCTGTTGTTCTGGCTGGACTGATCTACACATACTATGTACTGGCATCTGTCATCCAGCCTGCACTAACTTACAAATACCCAGGTACTGACATCAGTTTTCCAGGCTGGACTGACCTACGCTTACCCTGATACTGACATCTTCCAGGTGGACTGCCCTACATTACCCAGATAGTGGCATCTGTTTTTCAGGATTGACTGACCTACGCATACACTGGTACTGGCATCTACCTTCTGGCTGGACTGACCTATGCATTCCCAGGTAGTGGCATCAGTCTTTCAGCCTGGACTGACCTACGCACACCCAGGTACTGGCATCTGTCTTTAAGTCTGGAGTGACCTATGCATTCCCAGGAGCTCATATCTGTTTTCCAGGCTGGACTTACTTTGGGATACCCAGGTACTGGCATCTTGCAGCTGGACTGCCCTACAAATACCCAGGTACTGGCATCTGTCTTTCAGCTTGCAATGACCTACGCATACCCAGGTACTGGTATCTGTCTTCAAGTCTGGACTGCCCTACTCGTACCTAGGTTCTGGCATCTGTTTTCTAGCCTATACAGCCCTGCCTATAAACAGGTACTGGCATCTGTCTACATGCTGGACTGTCCCTCGCATACACAGGTACCAGCATCTGTCTTCCAGCCTGGTCTGACCTACGCATACCCAGGTAGTAGCATCTGTCTTCCTGTCTGGACTGACCTGCTTTTCCATTTATTGGCTTCTGTCTTCCAGCCTGGATTGACCTACATGTACCCAGGTACTGACATCTCTTTTCCAGCCCAGACTGACCTACGTATCCACAGGTAGTGACATCTGTCATCCAGGTTGAACGGAACTACTCTTCCCTAGGTACTGGGATCTCTTTTCCAGCGTGGAATGCCCTGCCCTTAAACAGGTACTAGCATCTGTCTACAGTTTGGACTGACCTACACATATACAGGAACCAGCATTTGTCTCCCATCTTGGACCTTCCTACGTATACCCAGGTCCTGGCATCTGTCTTCCTGGCTGAATTGACCTACCCATACCCAGCTACTGACATCTGTCTTCCTGGCTGGACTGACATACGCATACCAGGTACTGGCACCTGTCTTCCAGCCTGCACTAACTTACACATACTCAGGCTCTGTCATAAGTTTTCCAGGCTGTACTGACCTATGCA
>PVKS010012257.1:0-54317 GCA_004027875.1 Aplodontia rufa
TCTTTTTTTTTTTTTTTTAAAGAGAGAAGGACAGTGAGAGAGAGAGACAGAGAGAATCAATTTTTATTGAGTTTTTCACATGGCTTTCATTGCTCTGACACTTTGTTGTGTACATGGGTTGCTGGGGATTGAACCCGTGTACTTGTGCATGCCAGGCAAGCGCCGTAACCACCGAGCCACCACTCTAGCCCCTTCATTCCTATCTTGATACCAGTACCATTTGGAAGACAACCACTTGTGAGGGGACCCTTGCTCATTCCAGAGAGCTAGGGCATCAGTAAATGCTCTTTGGGTGGTCTCTAAACTGGATGTCCCCACTGAGGCCATTTCACTGGGGTGGCCTCCAGCTTAGAGAGGCCTTGGTTCAGTAGCCATTGGGAGCAGATCTGTATAGGAGTTATCCTTACTGGAGCTCACCACCTGGAGGGAGCCAAGGTGGTAGGCAGATACTGTAGTTGCCCAGGGCTGGCTATCATAGCACATGGCACCTCACAAACTGTACAGAGCTGCAGAAAGCCAGAGACGAGGAAGAGTGGGTTAGTGTAGGCCAAGAAATAAGACCAGTACAGCAGCCTGGAGATGAGGGTCTCTGCTTGCAGGACCCCACTCTCCAACCCCCTAGGCAGGGCACTTCTTGCATGCTTGTCTTGGGGTCTGACCTGTCCTGCTTCCCTTCACTCCCTGGCAGGCAGAGGAGGGCTGCTTGGAGGGAAGGCACCTTGCAGCTCTTTTGGAAGCAGGAAGGACCAGCAGTTCAGCTTTCCAAAGCCCTCCTAACAAATAGCCCAGGCCTGCATCTTAGAGAACCCACTTCCCAGGCAGTGTTTCTTGGGGCTTAGAAAGGCCCAGGCTGTAAGCCAGTGACAACACAGGTGCCCCTCTTTCCACACTTCCTCTCCCTCTCATGAAGCCAAGAGTGAGGGGAAGGGAGGAGCCACAGCCAGCCAGGAAGCCCTTGGGGTCTGCAGGAGCTCATGCCTGCTCAGCAAGAGACCGTTATTCCTCAAGTGACCTGTCTTTTCAGAATGTAATCCCTCACTTATATAGATACCAGAAAAATGCCCCACTGATGTTTTATAGGAATCTGTACTACAGGTGACTTGAAGGGCCCTTGTTTCATAGTTAAATTGGTGTTTCTCTGTGTTCTCTGGCAGCAGTTGGAGTTTTGGAAGACTGAGACTTCTGGAGCGAGGTGGTGGAGATGACTGCATAAGGGTGGAAGTGCTTACTTCCACTGAAGAGCACACCTGAAATGGCTAACGTGGCTCATTTTATGGTATGTACATTTACCACCATAAAAAGTAACTGATCTTTGTTATTAGTTACCATACATTAATGCTCTCCTTTATGGCTTGATAAAGTCAGTGCATTCAACCCCTCTTCCCCAGGAGGCTGAAGCCAGGCAGGGCCAGGCCAGCACACCCAGCACTCTGCCCCACAAAACAATGCAGAAGTACACACTGCACACTCGAGGAGTCCTCACCTCTAACCCTCTGTTGGCATTTACTAGTGCTACAGAATGGCTCGGGTGGATGAGAAACAGGGACAGGTGGCACGTGCTGCAGATGGTGACCTCTACAGTGGCCATTTTCCAGCAGGGGAGGTGGAAAGAACAGAGATAAGGGCAAAAACAGGAAAAGAAACTGCTGTGCAAGAGGAAATCCAAATCTTGCTTACGTTTTTGGAAAAGAAGAGTTCATGGTGGAAATTTTTATGTTTCTGGAGTCCAAACCAGTAGAGATAAATCACTTCTGCAATGACCTGCTCTACATTAGTGCATGGTGAGTAGTGGCTCTCCTGGAAATAACAGTTCCCTGCAGAAACGATGTGGCCAGGGGTCCATTTCAACTCCTAACAAGACTTCTGAGCTCAGGCTAAACTCCTCTTCTGAGAGCAAAGGGTCACCCACCTGCACCCCTATCACACAAAGTCAAACTCTGGCTCAGAAAGTTTTGTTGCTTGACCTTCCCTGAAGCTTCAGTTTTATCATGTGTTAAGTGTGAACAATCCTACAGGGCGGTTTGTTCTGAGCATCATGTAACTTGAAGAGCTCCTGTTTCATAGTTAAATTGGCACTTATCTGTGTTCCTGGGCAGCAGCTCGTGACCCTCCACATACCCAGTCACAGAGAAGCTAAGCCACACCCTGATCCCAGTTCAAGGGGGGCAGGATCCAGACTGCACACTTCACAGTGCCTGCCCAGGCTCTGATGTGGGGCCCCTAGGCCCCATAGCAGGAAGGTCTGTGGGCTACTGTAATCAAGATGGTTCCAGAGGACAATTCTGGGAAGGAGACTGAACTGAGAACAAAAGGACGGACAGAGGCTTTGGCACCAAGGGCCCCCAAGTGTGCTCTAATGGGTCTGGGCAGAGGTCTCCAGGGGCCAGCTGCCAGGGAACATGCTGCTGCTGTATGAGCTGAGCATCAGCAGCATGATGGGCAGGTGAGCAGCATAGAGGCCTGGTCAGCCCAGCCTTGGTCCCATAACCCATATGGCAATGAGGTCAGGCGGAGTGTGGAAATGCTGCTAAGGGTGCGGAAGTCAGCCCAGAGCTTGCCAATAAAAAGAGAAAGGGAAAAAAGAGACCAACAGGCCCCCACAAGCCACAAGTCCAGTGTCCAGCAGGCTCCCAGGGCGGCAGCACCACAGTGGTATCCGCAGGCTCTGGACATTGTGGTGGAGACAGCCCTGGCCCAGCAGCCTTTTGGGATGGTCACTTCCTCTTCCCTGGGGAGTGCTGACCAGCTCAGAGCACAGGGTAGGCTGTATCTGAGCCCTGCTGAACCTCCTGGCCTTGCGCATGACCCAAGTCCTCCCCAGCCCCATGGTGAGTCTGCATAGGACCTGGCATGCCTCCTCAAGAAAGCCCCAGGGCCCTGTCTCACGCAGTCGTCTTCTTCTCATCCCTGGGTCACGTGCTGCTCTTGCCACCAGTGGACACCCTGGGGTTGCAGATCCCTTAGGTCAGGAACCATGGCCTGGCCTTACGCCCCTGGGATGCAGTACAGTACTAGGCACATGGCAGATACCTAATAAATAAGGCAGCACTGTGACTGGCTGTGCAGCCTGGATGCTCCTCTGAGCTCCACAGCCAACAGGGATCCAGCACAAGCTTAGCCACAGACTGCAAAGAAGTGAACCCTGTAATGGTGGCCAGCAGTGCCTACAGCTGCCTGGCTGACCTTTGACATCCAGGTCAAAGGGGGGACGACATAAGAACATAGCCTCTGGAAGGTCACTTCTCTACCAGCTCTGGGCTGAGGGAAAAAGACCCTGGTTGTCACCATGGCTTCTAATTCTAAGGAGGACCTGGAGATCACAAACTCTACTGGAGGGGATGATGCATCCCTCTCTGCTAGCCCCTGACAGTCGATAAAACATCACACTGGATTTTCACCTCATTTGTCCTGCACAAGAAGTCTCTCACAAACCTCACCAACTGCAGCTCATTGGCTGGCCTTGCATATACACGGGAGGCAGGCACTCCTATCAATCTAGGGTTCAGCCACAAGGTCACTTGTAGAAACTCTCAACAGCAAGCCATGTACCCCTGTAGTGAGACCCACCACCAGCACCTGGCCTGCTCCTGCCCTGTGCCGCTGAGCGTCCGCTGAGCCCAAGGAGCCTTGCTCAAGCACACGTTCTGCAAGCAGTGCCCAGGTGCTATGCATTACAGTGGACTGGGCCCTTCACACTAAAATCATGCTGCTCAACTTTCTTAGCTGTCAGCTCCCGCCAGCAGGGACCTGTGGGAGGACAGCCAGAGTCACACTGGATCCTGACACACCTGAGCAGTGGCACAGGCACCCAGGGACTTGGGAATGGTGTCCATCTTGCACACCTGACCCAGGCTACCACAAGACCCAGAGTGGCCAGACACCTGGGGCTGCCCTATGCTGTGACAGGAGGCAGTGCAGCCTCGCAGGGGCTGTGGTGGGTATGGGTTTACCAAGGCAGCTACTCTAGAGGGCTGCAGAATCCCTCCCTCTAAAAAACAGGCCCCAGTGCCCAACTCCAGTCACATAGAAACAGAGACACAGTAATCTTATGTTGTCTGAGAAGCATGCTGCTTTTGGTTTAAAAAGGTTCATTTCAAAGACAAATCCCATTCACACAGTGACCTAAAAACCAATCACTTTGGCTCCAGCTTATTATTGCTTAAATCTGAAAAAAAAAAAAAAAAAAAGCCCCAAATTGGCATAGATGAATGTGTCAATGAGCCACTCCGTGGTGTCAGGAAAAAAATAGCATTTTAAGCCGTTCAATACTTTAGCCAAGGTGACAGCAAATTATCCCAGACCGAGAGCTGCCACGCCATAGTGACTGTTTTCAAAGAGATTTGGGAGGAATGCAAATTCAAGGCCAGTCTCAAAAACTTAGTGAGGCCCTGTCTCAGAATAAAAAATAAAAAAGGCTGGGGATGCGGCTCAGGGTTAAGCCTCTGGGATCAAACCTTGGTACAAAAAAAAGGAAAGAATCAATTCAAACACTATTCACATGCCGTCAAGCAGAGGAACCCTGAAGCATAGATCACTGCTCAAAGAACAAGCTTCTAACCCAGCAAGAATGATATACTCTCGACTCCAAAGGGAGAAACTGATGCGTGTGTGAATGTGCACACATAGCTGTCACCTGAAAACCTGGGGCAGCTAGAATGTCAGCCAGAGCCTGACAGCACTCCTGGCTCCTCACTCTGAAGCTCCCGTCACGGAAGGGTGAAGGGAGTGTGTGGGTGGTTTGAGAGACAGAGTCCCGGAAAACATCTCCGAAACATGTCCACGAGGGCCCCTTATGGAAAACAACATCCAGCTGCCTCTATAGCGAGATGCCAGGGCGCTCTCACCATATACCACAGAGGTGCCACAAGAGTTACCTAGGGTTAGACCTCCATGTCACCTGAATTTCCTTTATACGTTATGAGCATAAAAGACTATAAAAACAAAACATTTTTACAAAGTGTGTAATGCTAGGATATGCTTGTGATACACTGGATTTAAAAAGTAAGAATTGGCTGGGAGTAGTGGCACAGGCCTAGGAGGCTGAGGCAGGAGGATCACAAGTTCAAAGCTGGCCTCAGCAACTTAGAAGATGCTGTCTCAAAAAAATAATAATAAAAGAAGGCTGGGGATGCTGGGATGTGGCTCAGTAGTTAAGCACCTCTGGGTTCAATCCCTGGTACCAGAAAAAAAAAAAAAGGGGAAAGAAAAGAGAGTCGATGAACTGTCATCTTGTCTCAGCAGGCTGGGCTGCTGGACAACAGGCCTGACATCCCTCTGGCCCAGGGGCTCAGCTGGAAGAGGGCGAAGTCCACTGTGTCTGTAGGGTGGGGGCTGTGTGGTGCCTGAGGCTCTCATGCCTCCTGCCCTGCGCTTGGCCAGCTGCGTCAGCACATTCTCCCCACACCCACTGCAGGGAGAACCAGGCATGCTGTGTCCCTTACGTTCCCACGGTGGGGCAGCAGGAAGCTTTTTGCCTTTTCTTTTTATTAAAAAAAAAAAAGGAAAAGGAAATTTTCCAAACATGCAAACTTCTAGGCATCTGTGGCAGCAGAGACTCACGTGCCTTGTGGAGCGGGGGACAGTATGGCTCCCAGCCTGTCCCCATGAGTACACGGACATGAGGGTAGGTCAGCACAAGTACCCCGAGACTCGAGGCGGCTCCTGAGAGGGCAAAATGGGAAGAGCTCTGAAGCTCAGTGTAATAGTTTGCTGGTGTCTTCTGCTGAGGAGGCAGCCCCCAGCTTAGAATCCAGACAGGAGAATCCAAGAAAAACATAAGCAGGATTCATGTGCCTGACACTTGAATACTCTGCCAGCATCTGAATCAAATTCCCACTGTCCTTCATGGATTTTAATCTGAAGAACATTCCCCCTTACTTTTCCTAGCAACTCACCTACGAGAAATCATACATAAATTCACCTTCATGCAACTTCTGATAAATCTCAATCTTTACATATGTGTTTTCCTTATTCTAGGAGCCCAAAAGCAAGCCCCGAAGGCCCAGGCAGTTACAGATGTGGGCACACCTGCACATGTAGGTGTACCTTAAGGCCCGTCCCCAAGCCCCTCTAGTCCTGGCAGAGTCTCCAGGTAAGCAGCAAGACCACAGGCTTTGATGGGGCTTGAAGGGATTATTTGAGGGGTCATTTGTGAAATGTTAGTGTCTGCACTTCCTGTTTACTCTGCTAAAAATAGAGACATTGAGTACTTCTGCTGGTCTTGGTCCTGTGCGCTCTGGCTAGGGCCTGCTTTGCAGATGTTCCTGCACCCTGGGGAATGCAGGGGGTGGCAGGACCACAGCGAATGGGTCCCCAGAGTTCACCTAGCTCCTGGCCTTGAATGTGCCACCCACCAGCCCTATAGCAATCTGATGTTTCTCAGGAAGACCTGATCAATGTTTCAGAAGCATACAGTAAAATTCAGAAGATCACACAGAAAGTAGATTATTCTGGAAACAACTGTCAGGATATCCAAGGTGTGATAATGATGCTATGTTTGCTTTCTTATTAATACATTCTGTAATAACATGTGCCTTTCTTTTTACAATACCTATTACTATAAGGCATTTAAGACACCTGGATACAAGTCTCACATGATGTCTGATTTCTATGGGAGACAAACTGATAGGTGCTGCACTTCAGCTGGGCTGTGAGGATTGCACCTCTCCTGAGGTTAAGAGTCACATGCCCACCTGGGTAAAGCTTCCACATGGGCCTGGCACAGATGTATTGAGGGCTCCTGTTAGCACAGGAAGAGACGATTCTTAAGATTTTGAACAAATACGATAACTAAAGAGTCAACGTGCTCAGGTGCTGAAGATGGCTGAATTCTGGAAGTACAGGCTGGAGACAGGCCTGGAGCCCACCACGGCTGGGGCCTGAGCCAGGCAGTGCTATGAGCCACCGTCGTGGCCAGCCCCAGCTCTAACCTAACCCACTTTGCTGAGACACAGTTTGTGTGGAGTTTGCCCACTGAAAGGCATGGCTTCATGCGCACAGGGGCCTGTGGTTCCAGAACAGCTGTCACCCCGAGAAGCCTGTCCCAGATCTCCCTCTACTTTTGTCCCTGTGGATTGGCTCCTCCTGGACTTCTCACATACTGCCGGCCCCTATCCTTCGAGGTTTGTAGTGAACATGGAGGTTAGGTCCCTACAGTGGCTGGTCACCACACTGTCACCAACCAGCCAATGCATCATCTTGTTTTCTGTGTTTCTGTTTAAAGACACCTTGTCTAAGGTGCACTGCAGCATCAGGAACAAAGCTTCTTGGAGCATGTGAAAAGCACAGGAAAGGGTGGCACAGAATTGGCAGGGCGAGGAAAGGACACTGGTTTGGAGAGAAGGAGGACACAGAGTGCCCTTGTCAGCTTCGAATGGGAACATACAAATTGGGTCTCTTGTGTTACTCACCACTGTGTGTGTGCTCAAAGGACCACAGAACCACAGCGAGTACTGATCTGTGGTCTCACATACCAATACAGAGTCCTGGAGCAAGGAGGACTGACAGCCAGAGGCGATACACAATGAGCGTCTGGTGAGCTGCCAGCCTCGGGTTAGACAGCACTGTGGGGGACTGCAGGGCCCTCCATTGTATACATACACACAACCTGTCTGTGTCTGCCTTCCGGCCGCTGTGAACAATGAGTGTGGATGCTCATGCTGGTCCTTGAGTTGTTCTTGTTCCAGTATTTTGTGGGGGTTGATGCCTACATCACCAGAGATGCTGCTTTGAAGTTTTACTGTCACATCTTTGTGAGGTTTGAAGGAGTGGATTATAGTAAGAGATGGACTGGTTTCTTAAGCATAGCTGTGGATTTATTTAATATATATTAGGGGAATGCTGACTTTTCATTTGTGATTGCAATGTACATTCTTCTTAAAATATATTTCAGTAAAATATGTCAGTGAAGAAAGTGACAATATGACACACTGGAGTGGCTGCTGTGGACTTGGAAGATGGTGGGCAGCAACTGGCCTCTCAGTGTTGATGCCACGAAAGGTCAAGAACTGTGAGCCTCAGTGCTATGGGGGGCCTAAGACTCAACCACATCTGAGTGTTCTGAGCAACAGATCGGCAAGTCTGCCCTGCATGTGAGGGTATCTGGCTGTCCCTGGGGGTATGACGCCCAGCCCCCACCCTGCATGTTGTCTCCAATGGCAACACACTGAGGGGGGGGGGGTGAGAAGCAGGTTTACAAGCTCCCAGAAGGACACTGCACCAGGACACAAACCTCCTAGGTCCTGTCTCATCTCAGCTTTTGCTCAGGCCGGCCTCTCCCAGCTTCAAACCTCAACCCTGCAGCCAAGGACACACAGACTGGCTTTCCGTGTCCACAGTCGTCTGCCCCAGGCCTTTGTCCCCTTGTGAAGGAGGCCACGACCTGGGGCTACTGCAGCAGATCCAGGAACAACCCCCATGGGCTCGGGGTTGGGTGAGACTGACAGTAAGCACTCTGACAGCTATTGATAGGTGACCCAGAGAGAGAGCAAGCTAAGAGGTCAAAACTGTAATGGGCAGTGTGAGCATTAGAGCAGACCCAGACCTGGCTTTCTGAGAAGCAGAGAGCATCCAGAGATTCCTGAGCAATGAGAAGGGGCAGAGAGTTCCAGGCAGGGGCAGCAGGGTGCAGGTGTCCATCCTTGGACAGGTTGGGTAGGGGGTGGCCACCACAGAGAGCAGAGTAAGGGGATGCTGCTCCCCAGCAGTGGTCCTGGCCAGTGTTGGCCCTGGTACCACCAGCAGGGCTCGCAGGTTTAGCCAGCACTGCAGACACAGAGGCTTTGATCTCATGCCCACAGGTCAGCCTGCTGTGAGGTCAGCGGGTCTCCTGCTGTTCCCAGTTGCCATGAGCAGCAATAACAAGATGAGCTAAAATCTACAGAGCAGGCTAAGCTGTACACTGCTCAGCACATGGTGACTCCTGCAAACTAGGACATTGAGGTCTGGCACACGGAGAGAGCCTGACCTGCAGATACAAAGCCAGCGGCCAGCTCCCAACCTCAGCTCCACTGGTCATGCCTCTGAGTGACTTCCTCTGGTCTCTGCTCAGGTTACCCTCCATGGAGCCCTTCCTAAGTGTCCAGAGACGCCTATGAGTATGTCCATAAGTGCAGGCACAGGGCATTGCAGTGTCACTCTGCAAGGGTCCCCAAAGGCCGCTCTGCTCTTCGAGGCAGTCAGCACTCACTGTGCACATAGTGGGTCCATTCCGGGAGGGAGGACACCCTCTCTATGTCAACAGCAGGTCTGCCCCTGGAAGGACAAGCCTCTCCACATAAGCCTTTGCTATGCACACAATAGATCTGCCCAGCAAGGAGGAACAGTCATACTAAACCAGTTACAAAAGTGCCATATTCCCAACTTCAAGTCTTACCTGCTGTTCTTTCCTCCAGCAGATTATTTTGAAATGACAAGGTTCTCCCAGGCTTTGTGATGAGAGAAAAGTGCAAAATGCACTTGTGGGATGTGAGCAGCATGCAGTCCCACCATGAGTGCACATCCGGCTGCCACCCCTGCCACCACCCAAGTTAGTCATTTATTTTCTCATAAAATGACAGGCAGAGCTAGGCCTTCAGAGCCAGACCTTAACAAAGTTATAATTTAAAGCCAACATTTTCCTCCAATCCTAAGAAGACATGGAGAATACACGTCAGTGCCCTCAAATTTCATTCTGAGGCTACTGACCATGCCTCTTCATTACTGAATTTGGTTGCTCCCGGTAAAATACTGAAAGTACCAGCATTACCTTTATCTCAGTGTCTAAAAGACAGAAGTTAACACTATTTAAGGCAAAAAATGCAGTTTCGCTGTGGTTAATATGCCAAAGAAATTGAATTTCTTTAATCTCCTACAGGCTAGAGAACAGAATCTCAGGGTCCTATTATGGCAGACAAATCTGGAAGCCATATGCTTTCATGAGTGACAGTGGGACGTGTGGTGCAGCTCAGCCTCCATACCTCGTTTCTGGATGAAAACCCTGAGCAGGGGGTTGGCGCTGGAGACAGCCTTGCAGAAGTTGTCATCGTTGTTGATAGGCAGCAGGTCCCCATGCACGTCTGCGTAGCCTATGGTCACTTCGGTGTTAGAGATGTGGTGGGTATGCACGACTAGCTGGTAGAAATCTTCAAACTTCCCAGGCTTGTGGCGGTCCAGGGAGAACCTTCGGAATTCCGCCCCAAACTACAATGCAAGAGATGGGGGTAAGCCAGAAGAAGGGATAGTATAGTGCGTTCATGGGCCCCAGAGACAGAGCCCAACAGTACCGCTGTCACACTCCTGACAGTGAGCAGACAAGACTGCCAGGTAGGCAGAGGGGCATCAGAAATGAACACGCACCAGGGAGGAGCAGGAATGCAGGCTGTATCTTGAGGTCAGGACTGCACAGTGCACTGGCTCGTCTTGGCAGCAAAACGAGGCCCAAGGTCATCATGGACCAGGAGGGTAGTTGACTCAGGACAAGCCTCCTCCACCCCTCCAGGCATCTGCATATCTTCCAGATATTCTTATAAAAGGTGAAGCTCTTATGGATTTTAATCCTAAACTAGGAAGTGTCTTGATTTTAATATTTTTTTTTTTTTTTGGATTGGGCTTAAACCCAGGGGTGCTTTACTACTGAGCTACATTCCCAATCTTATTTTTTTATTTTGAGACAGGTCTTGCTAAGATGACCTTGAACTTGTGAACCTCAGCTTCCTGAGTTGCTGGAACTATAGTACCTAGCTGATGGACATTTTAATAGAATCGAACAGCTGCACTTCCAAAGGATGAGGAGTGGAAAACATGGAGTAGCCTTGTGTGAGGACTGCTTCATAAGGCCAGGGGAGACAGGTAGGTGGGTGGTTCTGGTCCCTGGCAAAAAAAACACAAAAAACAAAAACCACACACACACACACACACACACACACAAAGACCTGGAATCTTCACACGGAGTACTATACAAGGCAATGCTCAAGGCCCAACCTCTTTCCCACAGACCTGCCTGGCCCAGCTGCCCAGGGAGCTGCCTGCAGCATGGTGACCAGCTTCCTGGAGGACCCTGGCTCCCTCCATATCACCCCTGAGGGACACAGGAAGTGCATGGGGGTGCTGCAGACCCTGAATTGGCAATGGGGACCTGCACTCTTCAATGTAGGTAAAAACAATGCAAAGGGGCTTCAAAATGCACAAAACGGGGCTGGAGCAGTGGCTTGGTGGTTACAGTGCTTGTCTGGCATGCACGAATACCTGGGTTCAAACCCCAGCACCACATACACAATGAAGTGTCAGAGCAATGTAAACCACATGAAAAAATAAATAAAATTGATTCTCTCTTTCTCTCTCTCTACTGTCCCTCTTTCTTTAAAAAAAATGTAGAAAAGTAAGATGTCTGAAGATCACAGAAACCAGTCATTATGCCATTAGACACCACAAAGTCCTGGACAAACCCTTATATTACAGGAGTGATCAGATTCAGCCATGAGTTCCTCAGACAGGGGCATGGCCCAAGAATCTGTGATCACCAAGTTCCCAGAGGAGGCTGGTGCTATTGGCCTCAGAGACCACTGGCCTAAGGGAACTGGCCACCAGACCCAACTTCCAGGCACCCTTCTGAGAAGCATCCCCTTTCCCAACTCCTCCAGGTCACCTGAAACAAAGCCAGTCTATTCCCTACTTGCAGTGCCTCTGGCACTCAACTGTGGACATGGCATCCTGGTTTGGGAAATGACCAGTCAGAAGCCAGGCCTCCTCCCACACACATTGCAGGGAAGAAGTCTCACCCCAGACTGCAGCATCTGATGGCAACCACACCCTGAAACGGTAGATGGAAGGGCTCTCCTCTTGCCCTGCTGCCGTGAGGGGTGCAGAGTCCCCCAGGCTCCTCCTCCATCACATTTCTCCTCAGCACTTAATGTCAGGATGCACCACGGGTGCGCGTGGCCTGCAGGCTCCTCTGCCCACAGCATCAGGAGTGCCCAGTCCCTTGCAGGAATCTCCACACAAGGGGTTCTTTCAGGGTTGCTCGTCCTATCTGAGCACAGGACATCTATTTCTCATGCCTCCCATCTGTTGTGGTCTGCGTCTGCAGCCTCCGAGGTGGTCTCCTCTCTGGGCAGCAACACCTTTCTTCTCACTGTGTGGATGACCGGGCATTTCCGGCTTCCACACACAGTCCTCACGAGTGACCCACAGGACACGTGCATGCACCTCCCTCCCACCGCCTGTACCCTCACTGCTGCTTCAGAGCTAAGGGCGCCTGAAAGCCCACTTCTAATGGTGTTTTGATCTCAACTGAGCAACTCATCTAAGACACAGATTGATTCATTCCTCAGTATTTCAGTGATTTCCCTCTCAATGTGCGTGCTAATTTGCAAAGAGGAGTGAGCTAGGCAAGTCTGTGCCTGACAGTCAGGTTGGCCTCGTCCTGCTGCAGAGCCTGTGGTCCAGGCTCCAGGTGCTTGGAGCTTCACAAAAGAGATGCCAATATGATACGTGGAACATCTTATTTAAAAATATGCTAGCGTGGGGTTCTAGATCAGTATTTTACCTCCCCCACTATAACAGACTGAACAAGAGGCCTTCAGATGAAGGGACTAATAGCTGCCACTCACTGCCACGTGGTTCTTGGTAAGGTCCTTTAGCACACTTACCCAAAACTGAGAAAGCACGTGGCTCTAATGACCAGGCAGTAAATCCTGCAAGTCAGGGGATTCCCATCATTGGCTTTTTTTTTTTTTTTTTTTAGAGTTTTTACATGGCTTTCGTTGCTCTGACACTTAGCTGTGTACATGGGTGCTGGGGTTTGAACACGCATACTTGTGCATGCCAGGCAAGCACCGCAACTGCAGAGCCCCCATCATTGGCTTTTAACAAAATTGAAAGTTGTCCTAGTTTTTCATCAGTTAAACAATTATCCACATGACTTTAATGACAGACTTGTTTCTGCCACATGACCTGGGGAGAGTGCACGGAGCAGCCAGGCAGGAGCCCCTCAGTCCCCACTTCTGCCTTCTTTGTGTAGGCTTTTGGCTGATTTCTTTGTAAAACAGAGCTATGTTGGCCACATTGCAGCTCAGCATGAATGCTTTAGTTACAGGTAGGATTTAAATGTTCACTTGGGATGTTAAGAATTTCTCATCAGATTTTCCAGATAGAACTCAATGACTCAATCTAGAGTTCTTTTTTTACTGTGACCGAACATAATTTGCTCTTGAGCCATCACTCAGGGCACAGTTGAGGAGTTAATTGCAGTGCATCTGGCCTCCAGGACCCTGGACCGCGAGCACTGAAAACTTCACACCAGCTTCGAAGTAATGCCAATGACAGAGCCTTATAGCCCCAAGAGAGCTTTTAATGGCAACATTTATAAACATTTATTATTGTTTTAGCAATATTTAATGATATTTATTGTTGTTGCAGAGAAAAGCAACAAGTAATTAAGCATGAATTATTAGGACAAAATAATAAGAAAGCTCTTGGGAGAGTAATGGAAAGAAGGGACCAAGAAGAAAAGAGATCACATACACTTTCTGATCATTAAAAAGAGTTTGTCCATCCTATTTTAAAACGTCTGCTGGTTGTATCAAGTCACAGCACCTTTTAGACGTCACTTGCTATATTTAAAAGATCACATGCTAAATTTTATTTTTAAGTGAAATATTTACAGCATGGTGGAAATTATATCCTTTGCACTACTTATATTTCAAAAAATCTAGATGCTAACATTAACATATATTGTCCCCTGTGGGGTCTTCTGGTGTGGGGACTGGAATCCAGGGCCTTATGCACATGAGACACACCCTCTGCCACTGAGCTACAACCCTCTGGTGGTAGTTTTTCAAAATTCTTTTGGGGGCACATGATGTTGGAAGACCATGGCCCACACCACCATCGAAGGCTGGGGGGAGTGCTGTCACTCCTTCAGTCTCTGTGTGTTGGTTCACACAGTGAGGCTCCAACAGAGCAGCTGCTCCAACCTCTTGCGTGCTTCCTTCCTTCACCTACATGCTGCCAAGGGACTGCCCTGTTCTGGGAGGACATCTCTCTCAACACCAGCAACTGAATTCCCCCCAAGTTCAGTATTTATTAAGAAAGGTTTTAGGAAAGGCTCATCTTGCTGTGCCTGGTTAAATGAGCAGGCAACTTAGTAGACAATGAGTCCAAAACCTCACTCCCAGATCCAGCACCTGAGCCAGGTACCATCATTGCCCACTAAAAGCACCCAGGGCTCCCAGGCAAAATGGCTAATCCTAGGCACCAGGCAAGAAACGTACATAAGCCCATGAAGCTCATCTTTGTAGCAAGCATGGAACTATCAACGACAATTACGGCTATAAAGATGTGCAATTCCTTCTTCCCCAAGCCTCCCAGCTAAATTATTTGTGATTCCATATTATTTCAACAATCACACATGTTTTGTAGCTGACCCATTGCTGCAACAGGATTATAAAAATGGTTCAACTTTTAATTCAGAAAACTGTGGAAATTAAACAACACACTCCTAAATAACCTATGTATTAAAGAAGGAATCGCAAGAGAAACTATAAAATAGATATTATATCAAAACTTTGAAAGCAGCTAACTGTGCTAGGAGCAAATTTATTACTATAAATATTTATATGTAAAAAGAAATATTTAAATCTACGAGTTAAATTTCTGCCATTAGAAACAAAAGAAGAAGAGGAGGAGGAGGAAGCAGCTGTGGCAACCTAAAGCAGAAAGTGGGAAATAATAAAGATTAGAGCAGAAATAAATAGATGAGAAGCTGGAAAAAGAATAGAGAAAATAACAAAACCAAAGCTGGATCTTTGAAAAGATCAACAATATTAACAAATCTTTAGATAGACTGAGCAACAAAAAAAGAGAAAAGATTCAAACAACTATAGTCAGAAGTGGGAGGGCCTCAGTCAGGACCTCAAGGGACTAGGGTCTCCCTGATCTCCAGAAGCAGGGGTGGCACTAGCACCCGATGAAGTAGTTTCCTGGGACAGTGGTCAGTTCTGGAACCACAGCACAGAGTGGGCACTGCAGACCAGGTGAACACGGGAAGATCACTAGCATGGCACACAGCATCAAGGGACAGAAGCCACATGGTCCCACGTAGATGAAGGGTAAAGTACAGCACTGTTGATGATGAAAACACCCAACCCAACAAGAACAGAAGGAAACAAACCCTCCTTGTGGGGAACTTCCATGAAACTCAGCCAATGCCACACCTGATGCTGAGAGGCCCAGAGTCCCCGGAGATCAAGGACCAAGCTAGAATGCCCACTTCTACATCTTCTACTTACCGTTGTCCTAGAGGCTTTACTGACAGCAGTTAGGGGAGAAAATAAGGGGCCCCAGACTGAAGGGAGGCAGTGCAATGTCTCATTCATAGAGGGCACGAACTTGTATACAGGAAATCCTTGGAAACTAGTAGAACATTTGCCAGTGTTAACAAATTTGACACTGTTGCAAGATACAAAACCAATACACAAAAATAAGCCACACTTATATACAGTAGCAATGAACAATCCGAAAATGAAATTAAGAAAACAATTCTGTTAACAACAACATTAAAAAGATAAAATATTTAGGGATAAAATTAAAATAAGTGAAAGATTGCATATGGAAAATTATAGAATACTGTCAAAAAATTAAAAAAGAAGATCTAGGGGCTGGAGCAGTGGGTTACGGCGCTTGTCCGGCATGCGCGAGTAAATGGGTTCAAACCCCAGTACCCATGTATACAACTAACTGTCAGACCAATGAAAGCCATGTGAAAAACTCAATAAAAATGGATTCTCTCTCTCTCCCCTCCCACTGTTCTTCTCTCTTTAATACACACACACACACACACACACACACACACACATACATATATATAAATAATTAAAGAAGATCTAAATGAATGGGAAGACATTCTAGGTTCATTGATTAGAAGTGTTAATATTGTTAAAAAGATAACACTGCCCACATTGTTCAACATAGTCAATGAACTCCTATCAAAATCTTAACTGCCTCTTTTGCAGTAACTGCAAGATGGTCCTAACCTTACTTGGAAATACAAATGACCCAAGAATCAAAAAAAAAAAAAAAAAGGAAAAAGAGGAGTTGGAGGCTCATACTTCCTCATCTCAAAACTTAGGATGCAGGGCTGACACAAAGGTAGGCACACGGGTGCTCAGTGACTAGGATTGAGTCCGGGCCAAGCCAGTAGATGTGTGCAAGAATGTCAGCATAAGTCAACAGCGGAAAGAAAGTCTCTTCAGCAAATGTGCTAGGCAACTGCAGGTCCATGTGCAAAGCAACGAAGCTGGACAGCAGCTAATTCCATACCTGAGAATGTGTTCAGACCAGATCACAGACAGCGATGTGACTCTTAGGACATACAGGATTCAATTTTCATCAGTCAGGCAGTGATTTCTTACATATGATACCAGAAGCATAAGCAGCAAAACAGTGGATGAACTGCATTGGTTAAAGTGTAAAGCTTCTGTGCTTCAAAGGATACTATTAAGAAACTGGAAAGATAATCTACGGAATGTGAGAAAATATTTCCAAATCAGATATCTGACATCTGATAAGGGACTTTTACCAAGCATATAGAAGGAACTCTTAAATCTCAACAGTAAGAAGACAAACCACTGAATTAAAAGGTGGGCTGAGAGCCTCAACAGCCTTTTCTCCCAACGAATGGACAACAGCTATGGGAGAAGATGCGCAGGCTCCCCATCACTGGGGACGCAGACCAGAGGCAGGATGAGCCCCACATGGTCTGGAAAAGTGTCGCCCAAGGCCCAGTGTTGCAGGCATGGTCCCTGGGGTGGGGCCGCCTGGTGAGAGCACCCTAGGTCACTGACAGCCTGCCCCGGGGTAGGAGGCATGAGACCATGGTGGGGTCACCTTCTTTGTTGTTTTGTTTCCTGGCTCATGACAGTGCTTTGCTCTGCTATGTTCTTCCTGCCATGACTTGCGGCCTCTCTGCATGGTCTTGGGCTGCAGCCTCTAGACCCACAGCCAGATTTCTTTCTTTCTTTCTTTCTTTCTTTCTTTCTTTCTTTCTTTCTTTCTTTCTTTCTTTTTGAGAAAGAGGGAGTAAGTGCAAGAGAGAGAATCAATTTTACTTAGTTTTTATGTGGCTTTCGTTGTTCCCACACTTCATTGTGTATGTGGTGCTGGGGTTCAAACCCGCATCTTTGCGCATGCCAGGCAAGTGATGTTAACTGCTGAGCCACCACTCTAGCCCTCAGATTTTCTCTTTATAAGTTAATTGCCTCAAGTATTCCCTGCAGTGATGGACAGTTGACTAATACAGTTATCATTTCAAACCTGCTAGGACAGTTGTGATAAAAAAGAGACCATGTTGATGAGAATGTGAAGGAATCTGAACCCTCTTTTTTTTTTTTTTTGTAGGAATATAAAATAGTGCAAGTGCCTTGGTAAATAGTTTGGCAGTTCCTTAAAATGTTACACAGAGTTACAATGTGACCTAGTAATTTCACTCCCAGGTATGTGTCCTAAAGAAACGAATCCGTATGTCCACAAAGAGACGTGTGTATGAATTATAACAGCATTAGCCAGAGTGAAGATAACACAAATGTCCATCACTGGAGAATGGATCAACAGAAATGTACTCATACCCAGACATCACTCAGCTGCAGCAAGGGATCAAGCACAAATCAGCCACCATAAACCTTGGGGACAGGTGCCACACAAAAGAGACCAGGTATTGTGTGACTCCACGTGTGTGAAATCCCCAGAACAGGCCGATCAGGAGGCAGAAAGGGCTGGAGGGTGGAAGAGCTGAGAGTGGAGGTCTGGTGCCCATGGATTTCTTTTTGGGTGAAGAAAATGTTCTAAAATTGAATAGTGGTAATGACTGAACAACCCCCAAACTACTAAAAGCCACTGATCTTCATACTTAAAGGTGTAAGTTTTATTTTATGTTAATTATAGCTTATAGAGCTATAATTTTATCTTTAAAATAAAAATTTACCTTAAAGATGAACTTTTTTAAACAGCCAATTGAAAGCTAATTGGAAGTCCAAGCACCTGCTGTCAGCACACAGCCAGGCAGAAGATGAAAAGCCAAGAACGTGGGGCAGGCAGGGCCCCATCACACTGTACTTGCTGGGGAAGGCACAGGCCCTGAGACTCTACCCGGCTAGTCAGGCGAGCTTTTCCAGTCTGGATGGGTCCACACTGGAGGGTAAGGAGGACAGAGGGCAGGACTCAGCAGGGCGCAACTCACCTTCCCTGTCTCCACCCTGACCCCAAACTGCAAGTGTCCTCCATCCTTCTCTAGCCCAGAGCCTAGAACTTTATATGAATGACATTTCTGAAGCCACAGGGCTAGGACAATAGAAATCTATTTTTCATTCAGCATTTATTCTCAAGGGTAATATACTGACATTTCCAAGATTATTTTCTATTTTCCAGGTTAAAATATCTTAAAAGGCAAAATTCTTTTTCTAATACATAAGGGGTATATAAATGTATACAAATCCATTCTTTGAAGAAACATTTAATTCAGAGCATGAATAACTATAGAAAGAATAAAGTGAATAGAAACCCCAATTCTGCAGAGACACCCTGACTCCTGACTGTGGTGGCAAAACGCGCCAGGTCTCTTGTTGTGGGCACTTGGTCTGCTGAGCTGTCTTTGTGCTCTTGATTAAGTCCTAGGCATCCCTGTGGGGTGTCCTTCCAAGCCCCTCTGTTGAGACTCAGAGAGAGTGAGACGCTTGCCCAACACCACAGAGAGGCTTGGTTCCAGGCTGGAGACCCCAACTTCCTGACTCTAGTCCCCTGCTCTCTGCAGCAGATAGCAGCCACTCATAGCCCAACTGTGTTTGCACTCTTCACCACTGAAAACATCATCTTCCACTGAGTTGTGCTTTATTTTAAAGACCTCTTGCTGAGCAAGGTGCAGCTCCAAGGTGCAGAACCAAGGATCCGGTCCCCAGAGGAAGAGTGCTCCTGTGTTTGCGCAAAGCAGCTGCCAACCCCACCCTGAGCCTGTTCCTCCTCTGAACCCTGGTGAGGGGTTCAGTTCTGGGCTGCACTTGGTTGTCCTCCCAAATGGGGTTGGGGAGGGAGGGCACATGGGGTCTGGGGCCTCTCGTGTCCTTTAACGACTGGAAAGGAGGGAGGCCCTCCCACCAACACCATCACTCACATGAAGGCCATGCCTATGCAGGAGGTATACATGCTACTGCTGATCTTCAGGCAGGTGGCCTGGGAGAGGACCACCCGTTTACAGAGGGCAGGTGGCAATGGAGACTTGGTGGGAGGGGCCCTCTGCCCCCTCGCCTGACTGACTGTCCCCCAGCTGGCCTCCTTTTCAGGTTGTTTTTGGTACTGGGGATTGAACCCAGAGACTTAACCACTGAGCCACATCTCCAGCCCTTTTTCTTTTTTATATTGAAACAGGGCCTAAGTTGCTGAGGCTGGCTTTGAACTTGAGATCCTCCAGCCTCAGTCTCTAAAGTTGCTGCGATGACAGATGTGGCCACTATGCCCAGCTTCAAGTTGTTTTTTACGGAGAAGCAGAACTGAGCTGAAGACAGTTTCAGACTGATTTTCTACCACCCTTTGAAATTTCCTCAAAACATTGTTGTATTTCAAGTGTCTCTTCCTCTCTTGCATCGGGATCAAGGTAGCATTTACCTGAGGTGGTCAGAGAAATTGACCACATGGCCCTCTGGGGAACTGAGAGGAAGCTTCCCTCTAGATCCCCTGGGGTAGGGGAACTGTAGGCATGGGACCTCCAGACACCACTAAGGAAGGTTCCCTCTAGATGCCCCAGGGACATAGGACTCTAGGCATGGGGCCTCCAGATACCACTAAGGAAGCTTCCCTCCAGATTCCCCCAGGAGGGACTCTAGGCATGGGACCTCTAGACCCCACTAAGGAAGCTTCCCTCTAGATGCCCCAGAGAGTGGGGACTCTAGGCATGGGATCTCCAGACACCACTAAGGAAGCTTCCCTCTAGATGCCCCAGAGGGAGGACTCTAGGCATGATACCTCCGGACACCACTAAGGCTCATGTGCCTTCAAACTGGGCACAGGGGCTGGACAGTGGAGTCCTCCACCCCAGCCATCATCCAGGATCCACACACACACCTGCCAAAGCCATGCTGTACCCTCACCACACAGAAACCCCTGAACACTCATAGAGCCCCCTGTGCTCCACCACACTGCTTTAAAGGGAAGCTTACGCTTTGGGCAGGTTTCCTTTGTGGCTGGGATAGGGATACAGCCACACAACTCGAAATTCAAGAGGCATTCAAGAGGCATTCAGGAGCCTCCACTCCACAGATGATGGGTGATTGTGGTTCTCATGCGCCATTTGAGAGGTATTTTATGCATAGGATGGAATAGGAAGAGGACTGAGATTCTTCTCTCTTTGAAAAATGACAGCCAACTGACCCCAGTGTGTGTGTTGCTCTTTCCCATCGAATTGGTAAATTGTGAAAACATTCCTTCGCTGGATGCCATGGTGCTATGGGGCAAGTGCCCCAATTTGTAGATGCCTCCAAACTTCAGAAAGTTCGTATCACTTGGTTCCTGGTTTCTAAGTGCCACAGAGATGGTCACCATTTGTGTCATACTGGCCAGCACAGGCCTGCTGAAGAGTTGGGGCTAGAGGATATCTGCCAGCCAGAATCTGCTCAGGGACCAGGCTGCCCCCCAAACCCCAAGTAGCTACATGCTTTAAAGTTTTAATGCATCTATAACTGGCAGGACTTCCCCAGCTCACCACTGTCTGCAAGCATACAGTAGGTGCTCAAATCTTCATTGAACTAATGAATTACATCTGCCAACCAGCTTTAGACTAAAACTCTGGAACTTTTTAAAGTTCAGGTTGGCTGAACTGGAAGGACATGTACTGGAAGGACAGGAAGACACTCTGCAGTCATGACAGGGTTGGTGTCCCTCCAGGCTGAGTCCCATCAGGCTTGCCCTGTACATGTGCACTGCCATAGCCTCCACCCTGTTGTGCCCACGTCTTGAGCACATCTGCAAGTGATGAAGAGAAGCAACCAGGTGGCTCAGCTGCAGCTAGTTGCCCGCAGGTCCTGTGCTTTCTAGAAATAAGGCTTGGTTTGCAGGTGACCTGAGAAGGAAGCATAGCATTACTGTGACCTCTTGCCTTCTGCCTCAGGCTACACTTGAGCAGGATCCAGGCCAGACCCCAAGCACCACACAGCCTGCACCCCAGGACTGCAGGGCTGTACACGGTCCCACGCCTGCCTTAGCAGAAAGGACTGCAGAAAGAGAACAGCTGTGAACACCAAGCCAGGGTTCAGGACTGGCCAGGCCCCTTTCACAGATGTGTCTTGAGTGACAACATGTCTCTCTCTTTTTTCTTTAAGGGCTGAGGACTGAACTCAGGGCCTTGCACATGCTAGGCAAGTGCTCTGCCACTGAGCTAAATCCCCAACCCCACAACATTTCTCTTTATGTGAACTTGTTCCCTCAAATCCTAAGCAGGGACTTCCTCAGCGAGTCAAGCTGTGTTTCAGAGTTCACAGAGAACAACGTGGTCTCTATGTCATCCCTTAGAGCCTGGGATGTGCACGCACTCAAACACAGCCACCAGAAGAGGATGGGCTTGCTTTCATCCACCTAGCCACATTCCCAGATCCTCACACAGGTCCTGTGTGGCACACCTGGGAATGAGGACAGGAAATGCCCCCCTCAGGAAACCTGTGTCCTCAAGAAGACAGATGGAAGCAAAGCTGAGCAGGCACGCTGTATCAGAAGGCAGGAAGAGCAGGGGGGCTCCCACCCCTTCAGGCCTCCTGGGCAGGGACCTCTATAGCATAGGCAGTTCTGTCCAGCCTCCTGAGGCTGGGTCTGTGGGTCTCAGCCTCCATGCTCTCCTGCTGCTCATGTGCTAAGGAGCCCACGCTACTTTCCCTGAGGCCTGCACTGCAGCCCTCACCCCAACAGTATGGCTCTAGCCTCAGCAGCCTCAGCAGGTTGCACCTGGGGATGCCAGCTGCGGCCCTTCTGGGCTTCGGCCTGCCCAAGATGTCCCAAGGCTAGTCTCACTCTCCTGAGGACATCCTCTGAGTTCCTGCAGGCTGTGGTGCTGCCTCCACACCCTATCACAGGGTCTCTGATCCCAGGGAGGAACAGCAGGTAAGTCAACCTTGTTGGAATGGCATGTGCTGCCCGTGTGTCAGAGAGTGCAGGGCAAGGAGGAAGAGCGCAAAGGCAGGGCTGTGAGAGATGTTTGGCAGGTGCCAGTGACCAGAGAGCCCCAATGTAGTCCAGAGAACCCTCTTTCTACTCTCGCATTTGGTGCCCCTACATGTGACTCTGGACCCTCTCAGCTCCAAGGACTGCAAGTCCCTCACAACAGATCTCTCAGGCTACACTGGGGAAGGCAGAATAACTAAGGGAAAGGAAGGGGTCTAAGTGGGCTGCCAGGTTAAAGCTTCTCCATCATTACTGCCCTAACCTGGGCAAGTGTCAGGCCTCAAGGTGCCAGGTTACTAGGACTGTGCCTTCCAGCCTGCTCAGCGAAGTGCTATCCTGAGATACCAAATTTACCTAGATGGAACTCCCATCCTTCTATGCATGAAGAACCCTACAGTCTTGTCTTTTTAATGGTTCTATAACCTTTTCCCCATATTTTTATTGGTGCATTATAATTATACATAATAATGGGATTCATTTTCACAAATTCATACATGCATGTGGCATAACAATATAATTTGGTCAATATTGTTCCCTGGTATTTCCCATTTCCCTCCCCTCTTCCCTTCCTTTGATGGACCCTACAGAGTTTAAATTGTCTGTTATAGTGTTGTTTCCAGAGCCCTGCCCTGTACTAGGAGAATGCACCCTTGACTGAACCCCATCTCAGCTGTGCCCTCCCCTTTGTGAGGCCCCACCCCACCGTGCAAGCTCCCTCCCTATGAGGCCCTGCCCCATGTACCAGGCCCACCCTGGACCCTAGGTGAGAATGTCCGGTTATTGCAAGTACCTATAGAAATCCCCACAGCAATGCTCATCAAAATATTTACAATGCTGAAAAAGGGAAATTGTAAGAGGACATAAGAGGAAACAGCACATTCACTGAAATATAACCAATTCAACAGAAGTGATGTTTTAAAAGAGGGCTTAAGCCTGGCATGGTGGCACATCCTCTAATCCCAGTTACCGTGAGACTGAGACAGGAGGATCTTAAGCTCCTGGCCAGCCTGGGCATCTTTTCCAGACCTTATTTAAAACAAAAACCAAAAAGGGCTGGGAACACTGCTCAGAGGTAGAACACCCCTGTGTTCAATTCCAAACACCAAAAAAGAAAAAAGAGCAAGGCAAGATGGTGCACAGTTGTGATCCAGACTACCTCAGAGGCTGAGGCAGGAGGACTGGAAGTTCCTGGTGAGCCTGGGCAATTTGGCAGGGTCTGTCAGAGAGAGAGAGAGAGAGAGAGAGAGAGAGAGAGAGAGAGAGAAAGGAAAGAAAGGGAGAGTTTAAAGGACTGAAGGAATTCTTTACACTATGTGAGTGAGAAAAATGGAACACAATACTGAATTGGTCGTGTGAATTGCAGTCCTCCTGCCTCAGCCTCTGGGGTAGCCCAGGCTGACCTGGAATAAATAGGTTGGAAATTGCTTTGACACCCCGCACACAGCACAAGGCCCAAGTTAGGAATTCAGTCTGAGCCAGGAGCCCCAATAGTCAAACCGAGTCTGGGCCTGCTGGGCCCAGGCAGGGATTTATATGCTCCAGCTCCTGCTCCTGCTCCTGCAGGTGTCTCCTCAGTCAGCAGCATTAGCATCCTGCAGAGCCACTGCAGGCGCAAGACCTCAGAACCCAGACCTAGGGGGCTAGTCCCCTTCTCCTACAGCCGGCCCTGGCCTGCACTTGGATGACAGGACTTGGGCTGTCTGCATCCCATGAGCATTTTCCATATCCATTCATTCAGCAGAATGTCCCTGAATGCTGGCTAAGCCTGGCCCCAAACTAGGCTGAGTATGTGGTGCTGCTCTGTGCGGCTTGCCTTCAGTGGGCTGAGGGTTTGCTGGCGGGCAGGACTTTAAGCAGAAGGCTTGCACACAAGTGTGTGATGCCAGTGAGGTGCTGCAGCTCCCAGGCTCTAATTTAAACTGGGTATGTAAGGAAAGGAGAGGAGAGAGTCGGGCATGGAGGGAGGGTCCACTCAGCAGAAGCTGGAAGAGCCTGCACTGCCCTGGAACCGCAGGACCCATGGTGGGCAGGAAGGCATGCACAGACACACGCTGAGACAGTCACATGCGATCCCACTCTTCAGAGGGGTGGATCCGGGGGTCACAATAACAGCCCCAGAGGATGAAGGCCCTACTGTCTCACTGCCAGGGTGCCCAGCTCTAACCACTGCACTCATCCCAGACTGTTAGAGATCTACCTAGAGCAGACTCTTCAGAATGGGGACGGAGGCTGGCCCATCACCAGGCCCACATATCTCCCAGCTGTGCAGGGCCTGGCAGTGTGTGTGCATACACATGCCCGGTGGGAAGCTGGAAAGAACTTGATGCAGGAAAAGGGGAGGCAATGGGGTGAAGAGAAACAAGGCAGTCATCCAACCAGCTGTCTGTTGAAGCGTGGGACTCGGCAGTGGTGTACCGTGGGATGACTTCCTGGTTGACACGTTGGAACATGGGCTGTGAGTCAGGCAGGGTGGGACCTGGCCCCTTCCTGTGCCCCGTCTACCCACTATGGTCCAGGATGATGGTGGTGCCACTGTCATGCCTACAGAACTGTCTGGGAAGTAATGTCCCAGATCGTCCCAGACATGGGGCATGAGATGCCCAGGTGCCTTCTGTGGCTGAGAGCCTGTCTGTGCCCCACACATGGCCCCTCTGAGGCCATGCATCTTGCACACAGGCCTGCTGCTCTGACCCTGTCTGTGCTCTGTACCCATGTCTTAGCACTGTTCGTGTAGGCTTGGGTGGTGCTGGAAGTGAAGGCTCAGATGAATGGGCATGGAGGAACCCAAAGTCAGTGCTAGGCCTCAAGTGTGTACTCTGTAACCCTGACACCAAGGCTTTTGGAGAGGTGTCATTGGTCCCATTTCACAGAGCAGAAAAGCATGACCTAGAAGTTGCAGGGCTAGTAAAGAAGGGCTAAGCCACATTCCAGGTGGCTTTAAGACAAAACCAAAGTGCTGCAGAGGTGGGGGATGGTTAGGAGTAAGAGCACCCCAGGTGGGAGGAGACACCTGGGTGTGGCAAGAGGGGCCATCCACAGGGAGCAGCATGAACTCAGGGGAGCTGCCGGGCAGGTGGGTGAGCTCATCTGATCCCCTCTACCGGACTCCCCTGAAATGTCATTCCATGGCTGGAACCCTGGGCTGCAGTGGAAACAAGGCCAGGTGGTTTCTAAGGAGAGCAGGGGGCTGAGGGGGGATGGTGACTTACAGATACAATTCAGTCAACAGGGCCAAGTTGGGTGAAGCCAGACTCCAGGTCCACATGCTGGCTGGCTTCCTAACTCCAGACCAAGTGTCAGGCTCTGACCTGTGCCTCTCTGAAAGCACAGGGATGGGAACACATTCCTCCAAGGCAGCTGAGAGAGTCTGATGGGAATGCCGTCAGTGCTCACACTGTGTGCCTGGGAGAGCGAGACATGCCCTGAACTGCTTGTTCCTGGTAGGCCTGGAGAGGCACACCAGGCATCCTCTACAGGTCCTGCCTAGCCTCAAGCCCCAGGCTCGCACATCTGCATGTACATTTGTGGCAGCAAGCCTCATGGCCTTACACACACTGTGGGTTAGGCACTCTTCAGCTGAGCATTCTTCAATTCTGAAGAGGAGCCTTAACTTTCTCAGTTTGTCCCTTCCACTGTGGAAGACAGCTATTTTTAAGGACATTATTCTAAACAAAATGACTTTATTATAACTCCATGAGACATCAGAGCCAGAAGCTCTGGGTGGAGCTGCAACCCAGTGGCACTCTTCGGTGGGCCTCTGCAGCACTGCAGAGGAAGCCAGCGAGGCAGCTGGGCTTGTGCTCCCCGTTTGTACTCCCTGTATCTGTCAGACTGCGCAGGGCCAGACGCACCCCACACCAGTGTTCACAGCAGGATCAAAGGGCCAGGCTGCTAAGGAGAGGGGATCTCACAGGATGCAGCAGGCATTTAGGAAACAGCCCAACCCCAAGCCTGTGTCCGGCTGACCTCGGCACGGCAGGTGTTGTCTGTTTCCCTGGAGGTGGAGGCCGGGATGCTTGCAGGATGGTGTTGCAATTTAGAACTCCAACTCCAACACACGTGGCTTAATGGCTTTGCCTCATTGAGCCTCAGGGTCCTCATCCCCACAGCTGTGGAAATTGTCTACCGTGCAGGTATTGTGAGCAGCAACAGAAACCTCTGCCAAGTACCTGGCAGACACTGCCACAGAGAGGAAATCCAAACACCAAACTTCACCTGAAAGTGCCACCCACACCTGGATCCTCCTCCAGCAAACACCTGACCAGGCTTCTGGGGCAGGGAGGGGCCCACAGAAACAAGCTGTAGACAGAAGTCAGGGCAACCCCACGACTGCACATGTCCTCCTCTCAGCAGCCAGTGCTGATCCTTGGCCAGGCTCTGACCACTGCCTGAGCTGAGAGAAGTACCTCCAAGCCCCTTGTCTCTCCCATAGCCAATGGGGCCACATCCCTGGGAAACAGGACAGGCAACTGTGAGTGCACAGTGGGACCCTTCTGAGGGGCAGATGTTGAAGGCAGGCCCCAGAGCTAGTCACCTCGTAAGGCAGGAGTAGGGCTTCCTTTGACCCCTGCAGCCACTGCTGTTCAGATGTGGGGTCACCTTGCAGGCAAACAATGCAAAAGAGGCACATTCCTGCAGAGTTTTCAGACACAGCCAACGACCCAAATGATACAGGGTCTGACCTGAGCAACTGCTCCACTTCAGCACAGACCTAGTAGCCTGTCCTGCAGCAAGTCTGGGTCACTTTCCATCCCTGCACCAGTATTGGTGTTGATGGGTCCCAGGTGGCCCCAGGTCAGGGGCAGGGGGCACCTCCACAGCAGGTGAGGGAGTGTGCTTTGTCCCATAGTGACACCCAGCTATTTCAGCCCCTGCTATTCCAGGACTGCAGGGCTGGGCAAACAGTGGCTGAGGTCCTTTGTGCCACAGAGAGAAGGATACTCACATTCCTTTCATTTCCTTCCTCTAGAAGAGTTGACCACCCAAGAACAACAGCATTCAGGATCCACAGTTTCCTTCTTGGCTCCTTCACACCAGCACACATCTATGAGGAAGCATTCTGGGTCCACCCACCCTCTCAGAAGCAGAGAGACAGCTGTCACCAGGGACTGAATTGTTCATAATCCAGCTTTTGACAGGAATACCAGTATGGCAAAAGAGAAAATAAGCACATTTGCTCAGAAGGCAGGACTTTTAAAAGCTGAGATGCCCCTAAGACATATGACATCAGCATCCCCAAGTGTGGCTGCCAGAACAGAGCTGCACTTGGGGAAGCTCTCAGCCCACCATGGTGAGGCAGCCTACATGCCACACATGCAGTCTGGGTACCTTTTCAAAGGAAGAATTTCCAACCTGCATTGTACACAAAGATTGAGTGTCCCAAGATGTCCTGTGACTGCCAAGTGGCACCTGTGAGGGTCCTTGTCCAACTCAAGTCCCCACTTCCCCACAATGCCCCGCCCACCAGAGGGACCCCTAGAAACTCATAAAAGTAACCATTGAACCTCAGCATCAGATGAAGAGCTATGAACACCCTTCACACATAAGCAGTGGGCCCCTAAATTCTTCAAAATGAACTCTCTCTGATTTGTTTTCATTAATCAACAAGTACTTAATAAGTGTGGTTCAAGTCCTCCTGAAATCCTGCATCCTTGGGCCTGCCACAGCCACTGCTCCACCTAAATCCAGGCAGGGGTCATAGTCTGCGTGCGTGAGCAAGGACAATCCCAGGGCTGGGTCGCAGTGAGACCCACACTGAGGTTGCCATGTAGTAAGGTGGGAGCGCAGACAGCATGGAAATGGAGCAGGCCCTGAGGTTCCAAGTGCTTAACATGTGGACAGACGGTGGGTAGCTAAGGGAGAGGATGGCAGTGCAGCCCTGGGCACCAGAAACAGGCAAAGACAGGTGACTGTCCAGGACGCGGCCAGCTCCTCCATTCCTCTGCTGGAGGAAACAGACAGGACTGGATCCTGGGCTTGCAAAGCTAACACAGCACAAAGGGAGTTGGGACCAGTGGTGCAAAAGCTCAGAAGTTTGCCTTCCCAAGCTGCTTTGTTTGTGGAGCTTATCTCCTCCAGCCCCACTCCCCGCTGACCCATAGCACTAGCACCAACTACTTTGACAAGCAGGGAGGGGACAAGACCACTGACCCCTCTCAGAGATGTCCTGACAAAGAGCTAATGGTAATTAAATATTTGTCACCTTCTTTCAAAAGTAGGTATTTCCTACCCCTACAGAAAATCAAGTCATTTCTCATTTGAATCCACTTAACAGACATTTATAGAGTGCCTACTGTATGCAAAGCACTGCTCTGAACATGTTAGATGATGAATTTTCCCTTGGAACATCTGACTGGAAAATGCTGTTAATTTTCTGGCCTCCCAGCATGCTAAACCCAACATGCATGTGAGGGGAGGACTGAAAAGACCAGAGGAGGAAAGGTGCACAATGGACCAGCACCCTCTGGAGGAGTCAAGCCCACATCTGAGCCAGAGGGACAGGTTGGAAGGCCTCTGTGTCATAGAGGCAGATGGATATGGGCCACTCCAGGGCTCCAATATGGTGGCTGACCTTGTTGGGTGGAGGACTGACCAGGCTGTCCTAGGGCCTCTGGCTTCATGGAGATATGAAGTAGGGGATTTCAATGTCAAACTGAAAGACTCTACCACCCAATAAATCTGTATGTTCACATGATGAAGGCAGGGATGATGTCAACCTTGGATACCCTTGTACCCCAGTAAGGGCCCTGTGCCTGGCATGTAGCAGATGCTCAATAAAGGAGCAAGCAAATAAACAAATGAACGGACAGATGGTGGAACTGAACTTCAGAGAGCAGCTTCTGAACAGAAGGCTTCCCTTGAAGGCTTGCAGCAAGAACCTTCTAGTATGCAAGAAGAATAGGGCTTCTTTTCCCCAAAGCGCAAGGCTCAGTCTTCTAGTGCTTCCATGTACTCTAGACCTGGACAACAAGGTTGTCTTGCTCTATGCAGAGGCAGCTGGGACACTTGCGTCTACATCCTGGTCTGAACTTCATGGCTTGAAGATCCTAAGAAGACACATAAGCCCTTCTCCACTAACAGCAGTCAGTGGCCCAATCATGGACCCTGGTGTCAGGTTGTGGGTTCTAGGCCCTGGGTTGAGCTTTATGACCCCAGGCAGGTCAGAGGCTCCTGAATCTCAGTGTCTCTTGTGCACGGTGAGGGTGTGGGAGAGTCTTTCTTATGGGTCATGATGTGGATCTATGAACTGTTATTTGCACTGGCAATGCATCTGGAACCTATCTGGCACATATATATGGGTGGGAGTCACTAAATAAATGTTAAGAAATGTTCTAGAATGTAAGCTCTGAGCTGGCAGTGTCTGGGGCCAGCTGTAGAGCAGGGCTCATGTGTACACTGGGGAGAAGCTAGGGAGCAGGCTACAAAGGAGACAGTAACTCCTTGGACTCCCAGGTTCGTGCACAGCTGAAATTTGCAAGGGGAAGTGGAGAGCCAACAGACCCATTTGACACGGAAACAGCCAGCTGAGCTGCACAAACCCTCTGCTCATCCCAAGCTTCCTCCTTGCTGCTCCAAAGGTCTAGTAGTCCCTACATAGAAAGGTCATGATGCCTCTCTCCTTGGTTCTAATTCTAGATACCATTTCCAGACGTTAGAGCATCCAAGGCCTTGAATGGCTGACACCATTCCCTTCCCTTTCCTAAAATTGGAGGATTCTGTCCTGTAACTGTAGTGCCCTGGATCCCAGGAAAGGCCTTGATTCCCTGCCTAGGTATTGTGCCCCAAGATGGCTGTCAGGAAGCTTTACCACTCCAGACCACAGACCCACAAGAGGTGGGCAGCCTCTGGGAGCAGTGACACTACCCTTGCTCCTAGATTGACATTCTCCCTGGGTTCCCAACAAGTCTCCTCTGGATGCCACTTCCCAAATCAAGTCCCTGAACCTGTTTGAACACATACGTGCACAGTATGGCAAACCAGAGTCTTACGAGGGTGTAGCTGACACACAGGTGAGTCAAACCGTGTCCAGGCAGTTCTCAACTGGCCCACGGAAGGCACGTCCCCAGCCACTCAACAGGGAGGCTGGCCGAGGCTCCATCCTACCCGATGTCTCATCCCAGACGGAAGGGTGTGCCCCGGCAGCACCACGATGGCCTACAAGCTCAGCTAGCGATAACATCTTGGGGACCAGAGGAGACATGCTGATGTAAGACACTGTGAGCCCAGCTGTCCCCAGCAGAACTGGCCAGCTAGCACAGGATCAGCCAGGCCAAGTTGCTCCTTATATACTCTCACCAGCAAGGTAGGGCTAGTGCCTGGGACAAGGCCACTCTAGCAAAATGACACCAGCACCACTCAGCACCATCTGCACTCACAGCTCCAATTCTAAAGAAGGGCACTGATAGGAAAAAGGGTACAGGATAACAGCTGACAGTTAAAAATACATATAAGAATGGCCAGCACATGAAAAATTTTAACTCACTAATAACTCAAGAAATAAAAATAAGACAGTTTTATCTGGAAGGCATGAGATGCCCATTGCTGGGAGGAAGAGTAGAGCGAGATGGATGCACAGATATCCAACAGCACTGGTAGAAGAGACTGCCCGCAATATCTGGCATGATGTATTCAGTGCCTTAAAAATGGGCATACCAAGAGCTTACCTAGCATGCAGGAGGCCTCCGGTTTGATCCCCAGCATCACACCACAGACACAAAGCCCCACAAAAGTGCCTACTTCTCTTCCAAGTAATTTCACTTGTAGGGATTTGTCAAGAAGAGATTTGCATTGACTCAGCAGAACCAATAATCTTCACATATGCTATATCTACATACACATATTTACACATACATATACACACACATGCATATACCGTCTACTTTCTATGACGACTTAAAAGCACTGCTTACTATGGAAAAAACTGAAGGTAACCTGAATGAAAGATTGCTAAACTAATCATGATTTAGACATGAGATGGACCTGAAGAACACAACCGATCAGGATCTTGAAACGCCACAGGACCCTGATCCACAGCACTGAGCTGAGCTCTTGCACTTCTTTAGCTGCCCTTGCACTCATGCCTCATTCCACACTGGAAGGTAGGCAGAACAGCTACAATGCCCATTTTACATGAGACAGCTGAGGCTGGGAAAAGTCGGATGACTTGTCTGAAAGCCCCAAAGGTAGTGGGGTGGCAGAACCAGGTCTATTCAGTTCCCTAACTGCCATGTTCCCACACACAAACCCACGGTGCTGCAGGGCTACATCCAGGTTGCAATAAGTCCTCACTGTCACGAAGTTCTGTCTCCCAGATTGTGACAACAGCCATTCTCTGCAGAGGTGGACTCCACAGTGAGGGCATTAGTAGGAGGGTGTGCACAGAAGGAAGGGCCACATGGGTCCGAGACAAGCAGAAAGTTGGGCTGCATGATGGGAGGAGGTATGACAGCTAGTTTAGGGAGTCCAGGTTCATGGGGCCCTCCCAAGGACTCCCCAAGTTCAACCAATTTCCAGCTCTGCTACTTGCCTTCAGAGGAGCACCCACTGCATGTAAACTGGAGCCCATGGGGGCATGGGGCGGAGCTGGAAGAGGCAGGCAGGCTAACACCCCTGACAGGCAAAGGCAGATCCCTACTCTAGCCTCTGGCAGCATACACATGCCCGGGGCCAGAACTGCAGGGGTAGGCCCCGGTGAGAATACCTCTCCAGAGCTCTCCTAGGGCTTTCCTGTGTTTGAAAAGCACCACACTCGGCTACTGAGCACCAGAACAGTGGTCAGTACTGACCAACTCACACTTGAAGTAGCTACTGCACAAAGGGCAGCAGGAGGGGTCCAACTGAGCTGGTGGCCACACACAGGCCTATATACAAGCAAGCGCCCAGCACTGTCTGATACCCAGTCAGGGCCAACGAGGGGCCGCAGGGGCCAGTCACATAAGATGTGTTGAGGGAGATTGGATGAAGAGTCCTAGGGTCTCTATTCTCTCACAACTGCTTGTGAACTACTATGATCTCAACAAAAGAAGTTAAAACCCCTGGTACTGATGTGCTTAGTGGCTACTGGGAGCTCAAGATGGGGCCTCTGGCCCTGTGGGTCCTTCCTCCACAACCCCGGATGTTACATTGGATTGGGGAGTTTGGGGCCACTCTGGGCTCCAAAGAAGATGGGTATCGGGTAGTGATCACCAAATTAGCATTTGGGAAAGGTGCAGGGATTCAGAAAAAGTCTATGTCCTCCCAAGATGAAAAGGAAATCCTGCAACTCACTGCGCCTCAGAAACGCCACCATGCACCTTGCTAGGCTCGCCTACTCCCCGCCAACCCTTGCGGACACTCTGGAAATCCTACACCAAAGGACCCTTGTGGGCCAGCAGCAGTCCAGGTTGCGGGTGGCCTTCCCAGAAGCCAGGTGCTAGAACACTGGCCCTGTGCCCAAGGTGAGCACAGAATGGGGGCCCAGCCCTCTTGGTGGCCCGGCCCCTTTCCCAAAACTCTGGTAGCTCCGTCTCACTTTACTGAGCAAGGGTGCACAGAAAGGGTTAGAGGGCCACTCAGCTCCAAGGCAGTAGTCGGCAAAAGGATCAAGGGGCGGTCTCCCACAGGACTGTGAATTACTGCCACTCCTCCTCCACCCCTTGGGTCCACCACCGAGACCCTCCCAGACAAAAGAGTCAGCAGAGAAGAAGCCGCCCCCGCAAAGGGCAGAAGCGCCAGATCCTATCAGCCAATTACCCAGACAGCACAGCACCCACAAGTTGGGGCACGCTCAGCCCGGCACAGGCAGCAGGAGGAGCTGGGGCGCGCGCCCAGGGGGTCTGGGTCTGGCCCCTGGGCGCACCCGGTAGCGGGTCACAGTCTGGGCGCATGCACCGAGGTTAGGGTGGTCCACCGGGGGCCCGCGTGGGTCCTGGGGGATGAGCTGAGCTGAGGTCGCTCCCGGGTGAGGTGACTGGGTGGGGGGCGCGCTCAGGGGGTGGATCTGCGCTCTGGCGTGCCCGGGGTGGGGGTTGGGGGCGCGACCCGGGACAGGGAGGCTGGTATCCGGAGCCAGGTTGGGTGCCGGGCCGGGCCCTGCGGCGGGGGCCTTCCCCAGGTCCCTCCACCGCCCGGAATCCCCCAGTTCGCCCCGGAAACGCCGCCCTCCCCTAACGTGTGGCGCGCTCGGGTCGCCTCTCACCCGTGGAACAAAAGAGTGCCTCTTGGGGAGCGGGTCTGGAGCCTGCGCGGATGGCCCACGACCCCAACAGGACCCTCCCGGCCGCCAGGCTTTGTGTCTGTGCAGGGGGCGGGAAGCAGGGCCGGGGTCCCCGGTGCACATCCCACGGATCCAGCGCGCAGCAGCGAGCGGTGCCGGAGCTCAAAAGTTGGCGCCGGCGCGGGTCGCCGCCCGCATCCTCTCGTCCCCCTCGCGGGCACCCGTTCGTTCGCCAGGGGACGGTGCAGATCGCCAGGGCGGCCCTGGGGGCTTACCTTGCTCTTGACTTCCACCGCGCTGCCGTCGTAGAAGCGCAGGGTCTGAGACTTGTGAAAACTCCGGTTCATGGTTTCGGCCCTAGTCAGCCTCGCTTTGCCCTCGCTGCTCAGGGGCCGCAGAAAGACTCTAGGGGGCGATGCCCCCCGCGGTCGGCCCCGGCCCCGGCCCGCGATCGCTCTGGCGACGGGTTGTTCGGTGCGCCGCGGGCCGGAGCTGGCCTGGCCGCGCGCCTCCCGGACTCCAGGGGCCGCGCGCGGGAGGAGCACAGGGACGCTGGCGCGCGCCGTCCCGCCTCCCCACGCCCCGCCTACCGGCCTCCAAGCCTCCCTGCGCCGCCCCGCCTCCCCGCGCCCCGCCTTCCCAAGCGCCCCATCTCCCCACCTCCGCTCCCCGCCCGCCCACGCCCCACCTCCCTGCTCCTCCCCGCCTCTCCGCCAGTCCAAGCTCCTCTAGTGCCCCGCCTTCCCAAGCGCCCCACCTCCCACCGCCCTGGAGGACCTGGCTACGCCCCCACACGACTGCAGCGGCTCACCTTAGGCTCCTTTCGCTAGGGTCCCGTAGCCTAGGAATGGAAGCACCACGGCCTGCCTGCCCAGGGCGCCTCGTTTCTTTGCCTCCGTCGGGCGGCGTGGGAAGGGAGCTAACGTGCCACGTGAGCTTGGGAAATTACTTAGAAGCGAACTAAGGAAAACCACCGGAAACCTGATCCTTTTGGGCATCACCTGTCTGCACTAACTGCCAGGTTGTAGATGGCCTGGGAGAAGGGTCTTCAGGGAGACAAACTCCAAAGGCGCAGTCAAGCACAGGCCTTTGGACCAGCACTGGTCAGAAGGGCCTCTGATGAGAAGGGAGACTTGAAGGCAGCCAATGTAAAAAAGGAACAGGTTCAGAGAAACTTGCATGGATTGTTAGCGACATCACTAAGTACTTCTTAATAGGCTTTTGAAACAGGGTGAAAGAAACCAAGATGCAGCCTGCCTCTGGAGCAACGCATGAAGTCAGACAGGATTGTAAACCGGGGCTCAGGCCTGTTTTACAATACAGCGCAGGCCTTCAAACCCAGCTACCCAGTGGGCTGAGACAGGATGATCACAAGTTCCAGGCCAGCCTGAGCAATTTAGGGAGACTCTATATCAAAATAAAAAATAAAAAGGGCTAGGGTTGTAGCTCATGTGTTCAACCTCAATTCCGCCAAAAACAATAATAAAAAAAAGTTGTATTCTATGAGTTTTTATGGTTTGCAAGTTTTTTTTTTCCTGGAAAAACATAGGACCCAGAAGAGAGGCAAGGGACTGGGGGAAGGGAGGTGAGACATAGAGGGGTGTGGGGGTGGGAGGGATACTGACCAAATTATTTTGCTGTATTGTGTGCATCTAGGAATATGTGACAACAAATTCCATCATTATGTACAACTATAATGCACTAATAAAAAATAAAAAATTATAACTTTACTATTAACTCATTGCAGAAGAAATATGGAGAATCCAAGGAAGTGAAAGAAAGAGTGAAGTCACTTGCAGTGGTGGGACTCCATGTCACCTCTAGCATTCTCTGGGTACCAGCGATTTCCATTCGCTTTTCTGCATGTGTATGTACATATTTCATAGAATTGTGACCACGCTGTTTGTCCAGCTGTGCAGCCTGCTTTTACCACTGATTGTTGTATGATGGACATTTTGTGTTAGAAAACATGCTTTTAATAAAAATTTAAAAAAAAATTCAAGAAAATCATTCTATTTTTATGGAATATTTAAGATGGTTCCAATGTTTAGATTTTATATACTACCGTATCTCCTGAATTCACTTGTTTTTGATCATTTATTTGAAATCAACACTAAGCCAGGTGTAGCACACACCTATAATCCCAGTGGGGGCAGGAGGATCACAAGTTCAAAGCCAGCCTCAGCAACTTAGCAAGACTCTGTCTCAAAATAAAAAGTAAATGACCTTGGGATGTGGCTCAGGGGTTAAGCCACACTGGGTTCAATCCCCAGTAGCAATAAATAAACAAATAAATAAGATGAACACCTAAAAATGAATTATTAGGCCATTAAATACACATGTCACTCAAGCCTTTAGTACAGATTGCCATATTGCATCCCCCCAAATTTAATTTTCATCTAATTTTACTACATATGTATCGTGTTCCATGCCCAGTCTTTAGTGCGAGGTCTATGCTCAGAGTCGCAATCCCCGATCATAAGAGAAACACCAGCCTGGGTAGAGGGCCAGATTCTAGACAGAGTCCCTAACAGACATATGTGGAGTAAGTGAGCCAAGGATAGTGCCAGCGAGGTACACTTCACAGGAGGAGTGGCTTTCTTTGAAGGGGAGCTTCAAAGCTCCTTGGGCTCCTGAAGGCATCCTTGGGCTCCAGGAGCTCACAGGCCTGCCACTGACTGCAAGCTGCCCTCTCCAAGGAAACCTCGTTTTATGCATGGGAAAGGCTCAGGAGCATTGTGAGGGAGGAACTCTGACCCAGAACATTCCTTTTCCTTCCTTCCTTTTTTTTGCTTTTAGAGAAAGAGAGAAGAGAGGAACAACTTTTATTTTTTTCATCTGGCCTTTGTTTCTCTGATACTTGGCTGTGTATGTGGTGCTGGGGTTTGAACTCGGGTCCGTGTGCATGCCAGGAAAGAGCTCCAACCACTGAGCCACCACTCTAGACCCAGAACATTTCTAATATAGAATGATGGACAGCAAGCTGGGAGAGGAAGGGGAGGAAGGACAATAGCAGACATGGGCTCTGGGTAAGAAGCAGCTCTTCCATGGGAAGATGGAGTTTAAATGCCCCCAGGTTGGTCTTGGCACTAATGTGGTGAGGCACTCTGGAATCATGTGGGAACTCTGTGGCTATTGTGGTGCCAGACCAAGGACCTCACTGGGCTCCTCAGAAGTGCCCCACCCTGGTCTGCTCAATCAGAGCTGTGTGAATGAAGTCCCAGGTGACTCATGAGCACAAGGGTGTTCCAGAGGGGCTGCACTTAGCTCTTCATCACTTGCCACACACCGGACTTGGCTGGAATGAGGAGCATCAAGAGGATGAGGAAGCTGCTGGTGCCCACCCTGTTTCTAGCTGGGACTGAGCAAGCTTCTCTGGGCACTCAAGCCAGACACAGAGTTGGTGTGGACAGGCACAACTCACAGAGCCTTCAGCTGGAAACACATTTCTGCACTCTGGCCTCAGAATTGAAGGCAAGTGCCCTGCATTCCCGGCCTAATTGTCTGTCTTTCTGTACAGCTATGGGGTCATGGGAGCCTTAGGAAGACTTGTTGGTGAGCTGGTTTCAGTCAGAGAGTGAAAAACAAAATAGGGACAAGTAAGGGCTACTCTTTCTCAAGTCATGGCTTTAACGAATCCACTGAAACTGGTGACCAAAGCCAGGTGCAGTGGCATGCGCCTGTAGTCCCAGCCCCCACGGAGGCCGAGTCAGGAGGATGGCTGGAGCCCAGAAGTTTGAGACCAGCTTGGGCAACACAATGAGACCCTGCCTCAAAAACAAACAAACAAGATCCTGCTAACTAAGTATAGAATGCAGAGTGTGTTGGCTGTCAGTTGGCTGTCCAGAATGAAAAAGATCAGGTGATATACACTCCAAATACACTCATCAGAAAGAAAGGAGATTGGCAATTCACAACTGTTTTCACTTTTCAGATAACAAGACACAAAGAGAAGTTGTTTTAGGATCTCTGGTAACAGAATGGAAATGGAAAGTCTATGGATTGTGTCTTTTGGCAGCAGAGCTCAGTGGCACTGCCTGTGGGGATTAGTGTGGGTAGGAGCAGACCCTGCAGGGTGCAGGAGTGACTGAGCCTTGGTGGGCACAATGCGTTTTAAGCAGAAAGACTGTGCACTCCCTTCCCCGTAGGGACACAGATGAGGCCTGGAAACATCCACAGTCAGGACAAAGGGTGTGCTCCTCGCTGGTGAAGGCCAGTGCTGCAGCTCAAGATGTAACAGAGAGGGGGCAGCCACAATGTCAGCTGTTCTGGTCCCCACCAGTCCCTTCCTGTCCCCAGGAGGTGGGCTTCCTGCCTGGTACATCAGGTGTAAAGGCCTTCTGTTGTCCATCATTAGTAGGTGGCCTGGTCCCTGGGCCTCAGTAGTCTGGAACAGAGGCCACCGCTCCCCTGGCTCCATGCCAAGATGTGCTTGGAGATTTGCTTTTCAGGGGGGCATGGGCATGTCCAGCTCTCCCGGCCACATGTCCTGCTCCAGAGGCCCGCAACACCCACTAGCCGTGTGGAGTGGCATTTGCATGACTCCCTCTCAATTGAGGAAATCCATCTGGTTATCCCTTTGGGGCATACACGGGGTCTCCATTGTCATCTGCATTTCACAAAGCCTGCTGAATGTGTGTCTGTAATCGAGCTACCTGCAAGCACAGCACAACTGTGGGGATGGGGGATGTGTGGCTTTGAGACCCAACCTGAGGCTGCCAGCTTAGGACCAGCCTCTCCAACCTCAGGCTGCAACCTCACACCTCAGACTGGGAGGTGGACACCATGGCTCCTGGGTCTCATCTGTGTGTGGACATGTGCAACTCTGGATGCCCATGACCACTGTGATTAGCCTGCCTTTGTGTGTTCAAGAGTGGGCCTTACATCTGAGGCAAAACAGGGACAAATCCTGAAATAAAAATTGTAAGTGAAGCTATGAAGAAACAACATCCCCAGAATTTTGTCTATTGAGAGCCTAGTGTGGCAGAGCTGGTCAGAATTCCACAGTACCCACTGCAAAGCTATCATGATGCCCCCCATGTCACCAGGGGAAATCGAGTCTCTGGAAGGTCAACTCACTGCCATGCCATCAGAGGCAGGTGAACTGGGGTCCCAGCATGACTCTGAGCCCTGACTCTCACTTGCCATGGAAGGCCACAGGCAGGATTTGTAAATGTGATGAGACAGAAAACAATAACAGGAAAATGACACAGAATTAGGGATGGTGTTCTGTTTAAAACTCAAACCATTTCAGGTTTGCATTTTTAATATTTCAGATCCAGGTGTCAGCGGGGTGAAGTGTGCACACACACTCTTGAGTGACAGCTCCTCCAGAGGGGATGCTCACTCACTTCAGCTTTTCCTTCTATTGGGCCAATTGCAAGACTTCATCTGCTGGCTTCAGAGTCCTGCTGCTGCTTTGGGCTTGGATGCTGGTAGAGCTGGGCAGTCTGTGTGTGGTGTAGAGAGGGTTCCAGAGGTCTAGTAAGTGCATCCCACATGGGGAGCTGCCATCCTCCCTCCCCTGAATCCCTTCCCATCTCCACCTTTCTACTGACAGGCGGCTTCCTTTTTTTCCCAGGCTGCTCATGCCTGCAGGTTTTCATGGACTGCCAGCCCAGTAGGTACCTGTCAGGAGTCTTATTCAGGGTTAATTTGGAGTAACATGCCTGGGTGGATTGGTAGAGAGTCTGCTTTGAGGTGTCTAGGTGGATACAGCACTCCCCAGTACCTGAAGGCTTCAGCTGACTTCCTGGGGTACTGAAACCCAAACTTATGGTGGGTGAGGCCAGGTATGCACCATGTACAGGATCCAACCCACGGGTTGGATCCTCCACTCACTTAAGGGCATTCTCTGCTTTGGTTTCTTCACCTATGAAATGCAGGTGACCCCTCCCAGGGCTATTATGAGGGGTGAATGCTCAAGAGGCACCTGTGTTTCTTTTGTTACAGCACAACAGGATCAGGTGTCACCTGCTCTCAGACACCTTAGGCAAAGGTCTCTAGGGCTGTTGGGCATCCTGGGGAGGTCTGGATGTGGGGTTGACACAGGGAAGCACAAGAAAGACAGGACAGGACTGGGGTCAGGAGGCAGCAGGGCCAGTGGTTCCCGGCTTATGGGTATGGATAGAGCAGGTTTGGCACCAGGGCTCTGCTACACCCAGCCGCCCCTCTGAATCCCACATTTTCACACTGAATTAGGAGCCTGTCCTGTGTAGCTGCCTAAAGCCCTGAGCCCACTGCGTGACTCAGTGAATATGAAAATAAATAGTGATGCTGTGTAACTCTGAGTCCAGGATGGGAGTTGGTCCCATGGGTGCTCCCCAGGTTTATCCCTGGCTGCACTGCTCCTGGCCTTGCACAGAACTCCCATTCTTGGAGGGGGCAAAGCGTGCCCCTTACTCTGACCTGCTTAGATGTGGCACCTTATGGAACTTCCAAAGGGTTCACATGTACTTTCTTTCTTACTTCCCACTGCCACCTCCTGCCATCCATGAGTCACCCCGACATTCAGCTCCTTGTAAAGATCTGAGTTTGCAGACTTCTGTGGACTTCTGCAATGTGCCGACCTGTGCTGCCTGAAGACAGCAGGCTGGGAAAAGTTGCCTTGCTGTGAAACCAACAATAATAGATGCAGGCTCTGAGCTGACCTGGGGGTTCCTCAGCACTTCAAAGCAGTATGTCCAGCACAGGACGTCTATGCTCTTAAAAGAAATTGTGCTTGAAGAAATCTCATTATTGAGCTGTCACTTTGAAGATGATAGTTTGGTGTAAAAGTCTCCTAAGAAAATGTGTTTTTTTAAAGCAACAAAAGTGAAAAGCAACAAAAGTGAAATGAAATCAAGAACACAAAGCATCCATTGCAGGGCTAGCATCCATTCTTCCCCTGTTACATAAGGCAAAGCGCCCAGAGCCTTTGGCTCACATCTCTGCTTAAGTTGCATCTTCTTTACCTTCAGCCTGTGCTGGGAGCACCCTGGGGCTCACAGCTGAGAGGATGCTGGGCAAAGCCCAAAGTGGGCAAGAATGTCAAAGGTGGGGGGGCAGGAAGACTTTGTGCCTCACAGTTTGCTCCAAGCGGGTCCCAGTGTGGGTCCATCGTACAGGGTGAATGTGAGGTCAGGAGTGACTTGCATGAGCTCCAGGTGCTGCTGAACCTTGACCTGTCATTGTCCCTCCAGTTGTCATTCTCTTTCTGAGCTCACCTACTGCCCAGAGTGCCTCCTGTCTCCCACTCATTTGGCTGCCCAACTTGCTACAGACCCCTGACCTGAGTTCTCCTGTTGGCTGCTGTGCCCCTGGAGCTCCCTGGCACCCTGAGTTCGCTGTCAGGGCATGTATCACACTGTATTCATTTGCCCTTTGTTGACCAACTTCACCCTAGGCTGACAGCCTTCAGTACTGCAGGAGGGGTGGTGGGTGCGCATGGATTCCTTTGTTATCCTAGGATCCAGTGAAGCACTGGGGTTGGGTTGTGTCTCTGTCCTTGTGCCCCCCCAGCTTCAGTGAAGGATGTGGCCTAGAGGTGAGTGGGTCTAGGCATTGGGAGCCCTTCCTCGTAGAGGTCGTTCTCTGGAGGTGGTCCTGTCTTATATCACTACTAACCAGATGTCATGGTTTGGATGAAAGATGTCCCCCAAAAGCTCAATGTGGGGGACAATGGCTGAGGTGAAATGGCTGAGTTATGAGAACCTTCACACAATCTGTGAGTTCTCCGTGATAGGGATTAACTGGCAACTGCAGGCAGGTAGGGTGTGGCTGGAGGACATGGGTCACCAGGGGCAAGTCTTTGGGTGTGTATTTTATATCTGGTGTGGAGTTTCTTTCTCTGTTACCTGGAGCCACACTCTTCTGCTGTGATGTTCAGCTTCACCTCCATCCCTGAGGAATGGAGCCAGCCTTCTATGGACTAAGGCCTCTGAAACTGAGCTCCTAAACATGTTTCTGCTCCTAAAATTGTTTTTGTTGGGTCTTTTAGTCACAGCAACAAAAAGCTAATAACACCAGATTTGTGGATATCCTATGGGTCATGCCCCCTTCCAGCTCCTGCTCCAGGGTGGGGGCCCAGTGACTGAGCTGTCTCTCTGAAAATCTGTCTCTTTCAAAGCATATAGGCACATCTGCAAAGACTCCTTTATCTTCTCCCAGATACTTTGTGTCTTGAGTCATAAGATTGTTTCAAAGAGACAGTTCTGTCAAGGACTAATTAAATACATTGTCACCAACACTTTTATGTTGAAAATTTGTTGCTAAAATAGGTTTCCTAAGATATACCCTGGATATCCAGGGTATAGGTTTTGGGTTCCAGGAAAGTGTTAGTGACTCTGAGCTCATGCTGAGGCCATATTGTGCATTCTGATGGGTTCCCTGGATGGAGCAATGTCACAGCCACCAAGAAAGCCTGTCTTTGTCAAAAGCACTGTCTCTGCACTTGGTCCTGCAGATGCCCAGTAGGGACTAGAAGCAGGATAAAGTCTGGTGTCTCTGCCTTCCTTACACACTGGTTTTCAGGTCACTGCTCAGCTCCACAGGTTGGCATGTTAACCATTTAAGGGGTATTCATCTAAAAATGAGCAATACAGAGCTTATTAGCCCCGAATTTACCCAAGCTCTCTCATCCCCTTCAGGACTGAGGCCAGATTGGCAGGGAGGTTTGCAACCTCCCGTTTCAGACAGGAGTGGCACCTAGCAAATCACAGTCCTTGTCATATGCTTTCTAGGAAGTCACCCCCATAATGCAACTGCTTTCCACCCCCAGCAGGAGCGATCATCTCACAGGAATTGAATTGATTTCTCCAGGATAAAGACATCTCTGGATCCATCTTGCAGAGTGGGCACTGAGACAATGATCACTAAGACCACAGTCTGACCAAGGCCCAATTCTTCCTACCACTCATCTCAGCACCTCAGAGACAGGGTGCCTTCCCAACATGGTCACAGGCCTGAGGTTTCCTTCCCTACTTTTCAGCACTGTCTTTTTTTAAAATTTAGTTTTAATTGGCTCAGCATCAACTTACATACTGAAGGGATTCGTTGGTTCACCTTCATACAAGCATACATATTGACAGAGTTGCTTTAACCCAATCTTTGTCTAGGATCTACCCCCTCCCCCCTCTCCCCAATCTAATGGTTCCTCTTTATTTCCCCTAACTTATAGAAATTAGTGACTATATACGTGTAATTTACATATTGAGATTAGTAGATTTATATGCTTGCCTGGATATATTTGGGGTTCTCATAGGAGTCAAATGTACTCTACAGTATTAACCACCCCTCTTGTATACCCACCTTCCCCTCCCTCCCTTTCTCTCCCACCCCAGTCTTCATAGCTATAGCCTCCACAGCTAATGTGTTACTTCAGATTTGGTGGGGCTATTAAATAAACTTGACTCACTCTCAGCCTTTCTTAGGTTTTACTCTAGCTTCCACATATGATAGAAAAATTTGACCCTTAAGTCTCTGGAGTTGGCTTGTTTCATTATGCATGATTTTTTCCCCTTTTCATCCATTTACCTGCAAAAGCCATCATACTATTCTTTCTAATAGCTGAGCAGAACTCCATTGTATATATGTACCACAGTTTTTTAATGCATTCATCCAGTGAGGGGCATCTGGGTTGGTTCCATAGTTTAGCTATTGTAAATTGAGCTGCTATAAACATTGATGCAACTATGTCTCTCTGTAATAAGGTAATTCTAGCTCTTCTGGGAAAATACCTAGGAGTGGGATAACTGTGTTATAAGGGGTTCCATCCCTAGTTTTTTGAGGAGTCTCCACACTGTTTTCTAGAGTGACTGTACAGGTTTGCAGTCCCACCAACAGTGTGTTAGTGTTCCTTTCTGTCTACAACCCCTCCAGCATCTGTTATTTTTTGTGTTCTTCATTTTTGCCATTCTGACTGTGGTGAGGTGGAATCTTGGTTTAGTTTTGATTTGCTTCTCTCTTATTGCTAGTGATGTAGAAAACTTTCTCATATATCTTTTGGCTTTTTGTACCTACCCTGTTGATAAGTTTATGTTTAGTTCAGTAGCCCATTTATTGATTGGATTATTTGTGGTTTTGGTGTTAAGTTTTTTGAGTTCTTTGTATATTCTGGATATTAGTCTCCTGTTGGAAAGGTAGCAGGCTATGATTGTCTCCCGTTCTGTAGGTTCTCTTTTGACACTCTTGACTATTTCATTAGCTGTGCAGAACATTTTCAGTTTAATGCCATCCCACTCATTGATTCTCGGTTTTAGTTCTTGCACTAAGGAAGGAGGTGCCTACACCAATATGGTGGAGTCTTGATCTCATTTTTCTTTTAATAATTGTATAGTTGCTGGTTTAATTCCTAGTTCTTTGGTCCATTTCTATTTGATTTTTGTTCAGGGTGATAGATAAGGATCTAATTTCAGTTGTTTGCATATGGCTGTCTAGTTTGTCCAGCACAATTTGTTGAACAGATTGTCTTTCCTCCAAGCTATATTTTTGCCCCCTTTGTCAAATATTAGATGATTATAGATTTGTGGGGTAGTCTCAGTGTCTTCTATTTTATTCCATTGATCTTCCTGCCTGTCGTGATAACAATACCATGCAGTTTTTGTTATACAGCTCTATAGTATAATTTCAGGTCAGGTATTGCCATCCCTCCAATCTCTCTCTCTCTCTTTTTTCTTGGTAGTGCCTTGGCTATTCTGGGTTTCTTATTGTTCCAAATGAATTTGAGAATTTCTTTTTCTATATACATGAAGAATGTCATTGGTATCTTGATGGGGATTGTGTTGAATATGTTCAGAGCTTTCTGCAGAATGGCCATTTTAACTATGTTGATTCTGCTTAACCACGAACATGGGATGTCTTTCCATCTTCTCAGGGCTTCTTCATTTTCTTTCTTCAATGTTCGATAGTTTTCATTGTAGAGGCCTTTTATTTCCTTTGTTAGATTTATTCCCAAGTGTTTTATTCCTTTTGAGGTTATTGTGAATGGGATGGATTTCCTGATATTTTCTTCAGCAGAATTGCTGTTGGAGTATAGGAAAGCTATTTGATTTATGGGTGTTGATCTTGGATCCTGCCACTTTGCTGAATTCATTTATAATGGAGTTTTTTTGTTCTTCTAGGTATAGGATCATATTGTCAGCACATATAGCTTAACTTCCTCTTTTCCTTTTTGAATTCCTTTGATTTCTTTCTCTTGTCTGATAGCTCTGGCTAGGTTTTCGAGGACCATATTGAATAAGAGTGGTGAGAATGGACAGCCTTGTCTAGTTCCTGAGTTGAGTGAGAGTGCTTTCAGTTTTTCTCCATTTAGTATAATGCTGGCTGTGGGTTTGTTATAAATGGCCTTGACAAAATTAAGGTAAGTTCCTTTGATACCTATCTTCTCCAGAGTTTTGAGCGTGAATGGGTGTTGGATTTTGTCAAAGGCATTTTCTGCACCAATTGAGATGATCATGTGGTTTTTCTCTTTAGTTCTGTTTAAGTGATGGGTCCCATTTATTGATTTGCATATGTTGAACCAGTGTTGCATGCTTGGAATGAAGCCCACTTGGTCATTCAGCACTGCCATTTGTGTCTCCTGAAGTCTGGCCTGTGGTCTGGGACTCTGGTAACAAACAACCCTATTTCAGTGACATGGACATAGCGAGGTTTTCTCACCCCACCATCATGTGAGTCTCATCCTTTCCAGGTTTTCCTCTCCACCTGCTCAAATGGACCTTTCTGCCTTTTTTGGGAAGTGATGTTGGAACCTCAAAGGGACTGAAGACTCTGCAGTGTCTCCCTCACAGATTCCTTCTCAGCCCAAACAGAACAAATTGCCCGCATTCCAGAGCCTTGTGGAAATCCTTGTTTGCATCTATGCACATCTGACTGAGTGGCTCTGCTGGATGCCTGTGGACTGGTGTGGGGCTTCCACCTTCATGGGCTGCAGTCCTGAGCCTGCTTGCAGATCTTGCAGGTGCCCAGGTGGGAAGTGACAGACAGGTAAGCATCACCCAGCTGTCTCTAGTTGTGTACTAAAATCCTGTAGCACACATTCAAAACACAGACTAGAGCACCTGTCTGCTGTCCTGATTCAGAGGGTCACAGTAAGTATGACTTAAAGATTTCAGGATCTTTCTCTTTTTTTTTTTGAGCTGACTTGGCAAGCTTTTTACTGCCAGGTTGGTGAAACATCTGAATGCAACTTCCTGGCAGAAAAGTGATGTCAGCTCAGCGTCCAAGCTTTGGTTCACTGACACAGTTGTCTCCTGGTGCCCCTACTATGGCTGTTGGAAGTCCTTGAGAGCAGCCCTTCTGCCAGGCTGCTTCCTGCCATTCTGCAGTGGCCTCTGGCCCTTCCATCTGTTCTGTGCATCACTTTCTTCCCCCAGGAGTGCTCCCTCTGCTTCTCCGGGTTCTTGCCTCAGATTTAATATCCTTGAGAAGCGAGCAGCTTGGGCAGCTCCCGCTTAGCTCCCCTTTCTGGCCCTGTGTTCCCTGCTCACCACAGCCTGAACTCTCTGTTCTTCCATGCACGTCTCACTGAAGGGCTCCTGGTTTCCTCTTTCCTGTCTCCATTTCTGCTAAGCACAGAGACAACTAATTGGCTCTTGTTCCACATTACCAAAACAGCTCTAGCTAGAACCATGGCTTTGGGCAGTGACTTCTGCCCAATAGACCCAGGGACCCCGCTTCTTGGAGCCTAGTGGGTTCTCCTAGGATCATCCAGTGACAGGCTCCTCCGTGCCTCCTCTGACCCAGTCAGCTCCCACCTCCCACCTCTCCTCCCAGCATGCTCCTTCTCCTGCTGCCTCCTGGGCATGGATGTGACCTGGGATCCCGCCAGCACACTGTGCCCCTGCTGCTCCTCACACTGCCCTGGTGGCCGCTTGCTTGCGGAGGATTTTACCTTTACCTTTACACTTTACCTTTACCTGATCCTCATGTTTCTCCTCCAAGTCCTGAGGTCTGGGGGCCAGAATCTGGGTGTTAGAGGAGCTCTGTGGTTAGGTAGGGTCAACACTGCACACCCCATGGCCTCCTTTTCCACAATCACCTGTTGCCTGACCTGCCTCTGCAGGCACCCTGCATCACCTATGGGGCCCCATCATTCCCAGTTCCTGCCCCCTCTCCACACCAGTACCCCCCTCCCAGTCCCCTGACCCTCCTCCCAAGTGTCTTTCTGGTCATTTTCTTTTCAGGTCAAGCTCTCACTGGCTGTCCCCTGGATGGCTCACTAGGGTCTCCACTTTTCTTCTTTTGTCCTCTCTAGCTTCCATATACAAGAGAAAACATGACCCTCGACCTTCTGAGTTTGGCTTATTTACTTAACATAATGTTCCTAAATTCCATCCCTTTTCCTGCAAATGGCTTAATTTCATTTTTACTTATGGCTGAATAAAACTGCATTGTGTACATGCATCACATTTTCTTTATGCACTCATTCATTGATGGATACCTAGGCTAATTCCATGGTTTGACTATTGTGAATTGTGCTGCTACAAACATGAGTATGCACATACCACTATAGTATGATGGATTTAATTCTTTTAAGATAAATACAGAGGGGTTTTATAGCTGTTCATGTGGTGGTTCCATGCCTAGGTTTTTGAGGAGCCTCCATAGTGATTTCCATAGTAGTTGCACTAATTTATAATCCTACCAAAAGTGTAAAATGCTCCTTTTCTCCACATCCTCTCCAGCATTTGTTATTATTTATATTCTTGAAGACTGCCTTTCTGACTGGTGTGAGATGAAATCTCAGTGCAGTTTTGATTTGCATTTCCCTGATTGCTGGAGCTGTTGGCTATTTGTATTTCTTCTTTTGAGAAGTATCTGTGTAATTCATTTGTCACTTATTGAGTTATTTGTTTTTTGGTGTTAAGCTTTTTTAGTTCTCTGTATATTCTAGTTATTAATCCTCTCTCAGAAGAGTAGTTAGCAAACATTTCCCCCCATTCTTTAGGTTCCCTCTTCACGTTCCTTTGTTGTGCAGAAGCATTTTAATTTGATGCCATCCCATTTGTTAACTCTTGGCATTATTTCCTGAGCTTTAGGGTTCTGTTGAGAAAGTCGTTTCCCGTGCCTATGTGCTGGAGTGTTGACCCTGCATTTTTTTTCTAGGAGCTGCATGGTTTCTGGTATAATTCCTTGGATTCATTTTAAGTTAATTTCTGTGCAGGGTGAGATATAAGGGTCTAGTCTCATTCTTCTACATGTGGACAAACAGCTTACCCAGCACCATTTGTTATAGAGGCTGTCTTTTCTTCCATGTATGTTTTTGGTGTCTTTGTTAAGGATTAGATGACTATAGATGTGGTTTTGTTTTTGTGTGTTCTACTCTGTACCATTGGTTTATGTGTCTTTTTTTATGCCAGTACCATTCAATTTTTGTTACTACAGCTCTGTAGTATAATTCAAAGTCAGATATTGTGATGCTTCCAGCATTGCTTTTTTTTTTAAGCTTAGAATTTCTTTGGCTATTCTAGGTCTTTTATTGTTCCAAATTAATTTTAGGACTGTTTATTATAGTTCTGTGAAAAATATCATTAGTATTTTGATAGATATTGCATTGAATCTGTATAATGCTTTTGGTAGTATGGGCATTTAAACAATATTAGTTCTGCCTATCCATGAACATGGGAGGTCTTTTCATATTCTTGTGTCTTCTTCAAATTTTTTCAACATTCTTTAGTTTTCCTTGTTGAGGTCTTTTACCTACTTGGTTAGATTTATTCCTAGGTTTTATTATTTATTTATTTATGCTATTATGAATGGGATGGTTTTCCTGATTACTTTCTCAGCAGATTCATTGTTGGCACATAGGAAAGCTACTGATTTTGCAACCTCCTACTTTGTTGAATTTGTTTATTAACTCCAGCAGACTTTTGGAGGAGCTTTTTGGATCTTCCTAAGTATAGGATCATCTCATCTGCAAACAGTGATAATTTGACTTCTTTTCCTGTTTTTAGTTCTTTTATATCCTTCTCTTGCCTAGTTACACTGGCTAGAATATCTAGCACTATATTAACAGTGGTGAGAGTGGATATTCTTGCCTTGTCCCAGATTTTAAAGGAAATGCTTTCATTTTTTCACCATTTACTATGAAGTTTTGCTTTGGGTTTTTCATATATAGCTTTTATGATGTTGAGGTAGAGTCTTTTTTTTTTAAATAGAGAAACAACTTTATTTAGTTTTTCACATGGCCTTAGTTGCTCCAACACTCAGTTGTGTACGTGGTGCTGGGGTTTGAACCCGGGTCCTTGTGCTTGCCAGGCAAGCGCCGAAACCAATGAGCCACCACTCCAGCCTGAGGTAGAGTCTTTCTATCCCTAGTTTCTTCAGTTTTTTTTAAAATCATGAATGGGTGCTGAATTTTGTCAAAGGTTTTTTGTATATCTACTGAGATGGCTAAGTGATTTTTGTCCTTAATTCTATTTAATTGATGTATTATATTTATCAATTTGCATGTTAAACCATCCTTGCATTCTTAAGATAAAACCAACTTGGTTGTGATGTACTATCTTATTACTATGTCATTGAGCATGATTTGCTAATAATTTATTAAATATTTTTGTACCTATGTTTATCAGGGAGATTGGTCTGTAGTTTTCTTTCCTTGATGTGTCCTTATCCGGTTTTGGTATGAGCATGATCTTGGCTACAAAGAATGAATTTGGAAGTGTTTCATTCTTTTGTATTTTATGAAATAACTTTAGGAACATTGGCTTTTGTTCTTCTTTAAAAGTCTGGTAGAATTCAACTGAGAATCCATCTGGTCCTAAGCTTTTATTTTTTGGAAGGCTTTTTATTATTGCTTTACTAGTTATTGGTGTGTTTAGTTTTTCTATGTCTTTTTGATTAAATTTTGGCAGGTTCCATCTAGACATGCATTCATTTCTTCAAGTTTTCCAATTTATTGGAATATAAGTCTTCAAAATAGTCCCTAATGATCTGCTTGATATCTGTGATGATTTCTCCTTTTTCATATCTAATTTTATTAATTTGGGTCTTCTCTCTTTTTCTTTTGTAGTTTGGCTAAGGGCTTATCAATCTTGTTTATCTCAGAGTTAGCCATTCATATTGCAGGTAGTATGTCCACTGAAAGCCCATTTCTGTGTCAAGGACAAACCTGCATTTACTTCCCCTTGGCCAGACTTTTGCATCTCCCTCCTGCAGCTGTCCCCTCTTTCCAGTTGCATCCACTGGGCTTAGACACTGAAAGTTCTGCTAGAACCCAGAAGACTTGGTGGAAAACCATTGTGTCCAAGATGAGGGCAACTGGGTGTCTGTGGGACTGGGAGCTTTCCTGGCAGCAAGAGGGAGGGGTGTAGGTCCGGTGAGGAGAGGCCACAAGCAGAAGCAGTGCCCAGAGCAGAAGCCAAGTGGAGGCTCAGTCTGGTTGTCCCCTTGTCTGCCTTTCCCCCTGGATTGCTCCCTGTAAGCCACATAGAGGCAACTCCTATTCCATCTGTTAATTGGTATAATTCAGTGACTGGAGATCAGAGAGGCAGGGGCCTGGCTGTTTATCCAATAGCACTCAAAGCTCCTTTTGATTCAGGCTCAGTCACTATTCCTATATGTAACTACTTTGCTGCAGTCCCAGCCTCAAAATCATGTATAAACACCACCTCATGTCTATCAGCTTCTTTTTTGTTTTTTTAATTATTATTTTATTTCTTCAACTGATTATTTTGTTTTTCCAACACTTGGTTGTGTGTACATGGTGCAGGTGTTCAAACCTGGGTCCTGGTGCATGCCAGGCAAGCGCTCCACTACTGAGCCACTGCTCCAGGGTCCAGTCTTAGTGGAAGGAAAAAGCAAAACCACCTGCAGGACACTGGGGAATCTCTGCGATCCAAACTACTGCTCTGAAGGAAAGGTTTAAGTCTTGAAAGGGCAATAGCAAATGAGGGCATTTGCTGTATGCTTGTGCAAACAATGTGGGGTATAGTGAAGTATGTGCTTGTAGGTAGCATTAAGTCATGGCCTCAGTGACCCGAGGCCTGAGCACAGATTGGATGCATAGCGAGGTTTTCGTGGACTCTAAGCTGACTGGATCCTGGGGAGGGCAGCAGGACCCAGTCACACCGTAGCAATTTCCACCCCTGAGCGCACCAGTTCCTGGCGCAGGTCGGTCAGGAACCAGGAATGCACTGCCGCCCGCTGGCACAGGTGGGAAACTGCAGCTCAGAGGCGTGCAGCCACTTGGCGAAGCCACGCAGGCGCAAGGGTGGAGCGAAACCAGAAGTCAATAGCCAGGATCCGCAGCGCAGCACTTCTCCCACCCCAGCACCCGGGCTTGACTTCGTGCAGCCCGGGGAGGTCGCTCGCTTTCCCAAGTGTGGCTTCAGGGGCACCAGATGGCGTTTGTGCGGCGCTCAGGAGATGCGGGGCGGGAGGAGAGCCCAGATTGTGGGTTACGCAGAGGGGCAGGACCCATCCTGCGGCGGAGACCCTCACTGCAGCGCTGCGCTTTCCCCTCCCGGGCCCACAACCCGAGCAGGCGCTCACCCCCTCAGCACCTGTCACCCCGAGGCAGGAGACTGCTGGCGCGGAGGACACCTGCAGGAGGGGCTCACCTAGCAGCGAGAGGGCTCACCTGGCAGCAGGAGGGGTCGCCTGGCAGCAGGAGGGGTCGCCTGGCAGCAGGAGGGGTCACCTAGTAATAGGAGGGGCTCGCCTAGAAGCGGGAGGGGCTGGCCTAGCAGCAGGAGGGCTGGCCTGGCAGCAGGAGGTGTTGCCTGCTGGAGACTGGGGCAGAAGGGGCTGTCCCTGTTTCCAGCCTCTGGCAGCGTCTGTGCAGATGCAGAATGGCCTTGCGGCCGCGCACTTAGCACACTGCAGGTACACGTGAGCAGTTGGCAGCGCTGGTCTGCACCCTCGAATTTGGGAAACCCGCTTGGTTGCGCTAGCACAGATGGGCCTTCCAGACCATTTTCTCTGTACCTTCATCTAAATTGTGGAAAAAACATTGTGGAGTGTGTGTGTGTGTGTGTGTGTGTGCGCACAGGCAATCTTGGCCTTAAAAATTTTGTCATGAGATAAGCGCTGTTCTCTAATTTGTTCGTTTTGACTCTATAATACATGATAAAGGCCTAGCCATCTTCACACCAAGTTTTACTCTTTATACATTTAGTACCATTCCATTTATATAGCATTTTCCTTAAATGATCTCATATTAATCCTACAGGTGCTATATGAAATTGTTGTGAGTCATTCACGGTTTTAGGTTAAAATGTGAGTGTATGTATCTTATTCAGAGAAGGGGGTGTTGGTGGAGAGGTTTCATGAGGGAGGATTTCCTGAATCTTAGAAGCTGCTGAATGGAAGTGAGATAACTCAGCTAGCTGTGAACAAAGGAAGACCAGTCTGTTTCTCATTTCAGTATGGCAAAGATCACTCAGTTTTGTGTCCACATTGTTTCTATCACTGCAGGCCTGGCAAGGTGGTTGCAGCCAGGAAGCCAACATGGGGTTCATCCGAAGTTGCTATTAGGCAACAGGAAGCTTCAGGTATGTATTCGAGCAGTCTCAGTTTCCTTCCCAAAGGCCTGTGACGAATTCTCTATGGTCCTAAGCTACTGCAGAGCTTGTAGCATGTTTCTATAAAGGAGGTTGTTTGGAGCTGGGTGCAGAGGTGCGTGCTGTACTCCATCCACTCAGGAGGTGGAGATAGGAGGCCAGCCTGGGCAACATGGTGAGATCCTGTCTGTCAAAAAGTAATGTTAATAAATAGATAAAAGAGGGCATCTTGTTTTCTTGTTCAAGGGCTTTCATGCATCACAGAGCTTGCTGTGCACCTGCTTTCCTTCCTTATAACATATGCTGCCTTCCATAGAGAAAGGACTGTGCTGTCAGTCAGCATCCTCCACAGTGTGCATATGTGTGCAGAAACAGGAACTTCTTCCCAGAATGGACAGACTCCTCACATTGAAGCTGAATTATTTACACTGAAGAACATTTAGGTAGTTGTTATGGACTCAAGGTATGTCCTCTCAAATTCAAACACGGAAGCCCAAGTCTCCAATGTGATCTATTAGGATGGAGGGCTTTTGGAGGGAATTAGGTAAAGTGAGGTCATGAGGGTGGGGCCTCACAATGGGATCATGGTACTGGAGGAAGGACCAGAACTCCCTGTCCATGAACTCATGCAAAGAGGAGCTTTGTGAGCACACAGCGCGAGGGGCATGGTGGCCATAATCTGCGGGACAGAATGGGGCCCTTACACATCTGCCTGTCCTTAGTCTTAGACCCCCCAGCCCCAGAGCTATGGGAACACATTCCTGTGTAAAGTGCCCAGGCTGTTTGCTAGGACAGTGCTAGCTGACTTAGCATGGTGGTCTTCAGGCTTCAGGGACAACACAGACCTTGACTTGATGGGAGGACTGCTCTGCCTCTGCCTGCCAACATCAGCTGCCCTGTCTCTCTGCACTGACCACTTAAGAGAGTGTGACTCCAGGACAACCAGGTGAGCCAATGTGCCAGCACCTCCTCACCAAGTCCTGTGCTGCAGGTCTTGGTGCCTTAGAGAGTGACTGCCACCCCTCTTTCTGATGCCTCACTGTGCCTCTAAGGAGTTCTAGGGCTGCTACAGAAAGCAAACAGTTGTTCAGCACAGTTGCACCCCTTCTTGACTTTGAGGGGGGTTACTGTGGATTGAACCCAGGAGTGCTTAGCCACTGAGCTGTGTTGCCAACTCTTGTTATTTTTTATTCTGAGTCAGAGTCTTTCTAAATTGCTTATGGCTTCTGCAAATTGCTGAGACTGGCTTTGAATATGTAATTCTGCCTCAACATCATGAGCTGTTGGAATTACAGGCGTGCACTATTGTGTCTGGCTCATCTTGATTTTAAAAATCAAATATCTGATTTTTTTCCTTCAGAAGACAGTAGTATATTATAATTTCAGAAAAAATGGAAAAATCTCCTTTTTGTGTGTTTGGTAGTGTTTTCTTTTTATTTATTTATTTATTTTTATTAAGAGTATTTAGAGATACAAATGAGAGGGAAACATTATCAAACCATCAATGACCAATGTATATATACATAGTGATCTGGGAGTAATGCCAAAACATGGATGATTACCTTGGGTTACACCTGTTGCAGTTTCCCCCAGAATAACTCTTGCATTAAATGGGTATCTCGTGGAGGAATAACATCTGCTTCTGAGATGGTTCCCCTATATTCCCATTCTCCAGTATTGTAGGAGTTCTTCAAATACCCTCTCCCAGTCCCTCCCCTTCCCTACGTCTCCAGGTATCCTAGGGAGCCATCCCCCTATTATGCTGAGAATCATACAATTTGAAGTTATTGTTCGGTTAGTCGTTTAACCTACTGCTTCCCCATGTATTCTAGCTTCCACAGATGAGAGAAACCATTCGGCCCTTGAGTCTCTGAGATTGGGAAACTTCACTTAGCATAATTTCTTCCATCTCCATCCATTTGATTTCAAAAGCCATAATATTGTCATCTCTAATAGTCAAGTAGTATTCCACTGTACATTTGTACCATAGTTTTTGTATCCACTTGTCAAGTGAGGGGCATCTGGGTTGGTTCCATAATCTAGCTATAGTAAATTGAGCTGCTATAAACATTGAGGAAGCCACATCACTATAATACGCTGATTCCAAATCTTTTGGGAAAATTCCCAGGAGTGGGATAGCTGGGTCATAAGGTGGTTCCATCCTTAATTTTTTGAGGATTCTCCACACTGCTTTCCATAGTGGCTGAACCAGTTTGCAGTCCCACCAGCAGTGTAACAGTGTTCCTCTTTTCCCACAGCCCCTCCAGCGTCTGTCGTTGTTTGTATTTTTCATTTTTGCCACTCTAACAGGAGTGAGGTGGTATCTCATTGAAGTTTTGATTTGCATCTCCCTTATAGCTAATGATGTAGAGCATTTTCTCATATATTTATGGGCTTTCTGGACTTCCACTGGAGAGAAGTTCCTTTTGAGATCTTTAGCCCATTTATCGATTGGATTTTTTGCGAGT